>CAJVPT010000377.1:0-31349 GCA_910592055.1 Acaulospora colombiana
ATTGTTTATAGTTTTCACTCTATCTAAGACTATTTTGATTCTTTCTCTATCTAAGATTGAATTGATCATTTTTTGTTAATTGTCTCTGAGATTGTCACATCTTCATTCTAATGCTTTTTTAATCTTTTCTTTTGTTTTCTTACTTTCTTTATTTTTGCAAACTGTTTTGAGTGTTTCAATCGTATCCTGAATTTTTTTTTGAATTTCTGATTAGGGCATGTTCTCTATACTATATTATAGACACAATATGTCAATTTGAAGTTCAGGATAGTGTTTTTTGTTATATTCTTATATTGTTAAATTGAGGATCTGTATGTCTTCACGTGCTTTGGTCAGCTTTGCTTTTTTAAACAGTGTATTGAGTTTAATTACTCTTCTATATTTAATGAATTCAGGTCTCGGTCGGTACTTCTTTTCCTGATTTGGCCTTATTTTCTTGATTGTCAATTTGGAAAAGACTGCTAATGTTATTTGGGTTTCAAAGCATTCCCATATTTGATTTATCTATGATTTTATTGAGGTCTTGTTTGATTCATTTTCTAATAGTGACATCAATTTGTCTTAAATTTGTGATCTACATTTTCTCGATACTTTTTCCATTGTTCTTTTGTAGATCCTTTGATATCTATTACTTTAATGGTCTTGTTGAATTAATATAAGATCTCACTTCTCGAAAAGAGATTTTTATTTTGCAGTGTGACTATTAATATTGTGTAATCACTTCCTGTCATGTCTGATATATTCTTGTTTTCAAAGAGAATTATTGAAAATTGTGTCATACTATGGGACATCCACAAATAATCAATTCTACTTTGGCTTGTGGCATTTTGTCTAGTAGATGATTTGTTTTTCCCTTCTCAGGTTGCCTGTATATCAATAAAGTCTCTATCTTCAAGAAAAATAAAAAGTAGAATTTCTGGTTTCCATGATAGTCTAAATATTGCCTTGGATATTGATGTTTTGTCTTCCATGAAATTATATACTGCATTGAAGTCTCCCATTATAATTAGATAAAATCTTTTTTCTAGTTTTTCTTGAATTAGTTTTTTGACTTTATTTTGATACTCTTGACTTTTTTTCTTGTCATTCAGTAGATAAACCTGTACTATACAGGTTTTGTTTTATCTTGCCCAAAAGTTGGCTGCTATTATATATCCTTAATTGATGCAATTTTCTTTTCTAGATTTTTTCTTATTAATAAGCTGACCCTTGCTTCATATGAGGTCTCTTCATTTATACTAAAATAGTGTTTGTAAAAGGATTGATTCTTGAAGACCCATTTGTCATTGATGAAAGTGAGTTTTGTTTCACTTAATTCTACTATACCTATTCTTTGTTCTTCTATTTCTTCTAATAGGCTTTGTTTTTTGTTGTGTTTGTTATACCTCTTATATTGTGTAAGCCTATTCAAATTACTTTACTTTTTATTGTATCTATACTATTTGTGTTATCTATTTTTGTTTCTACTTTTCCTATTTTATTTTTTCTTTTTTTTTGAAATATTGTTTTTTGTTTTTTTATAAATATATCTAACTCTTCTTGTTGCTGTTGCTTTATTCTTGTTGTTTCTATTCTTGTCATCTGATCCTCTTTTTGAGTTGTGTTATAGGAAGGACAGGAGGACTTACTGCCTTCTATATAGGTTGTTTCAACTGGTGCATCTTTCAGAAGTGGTTTGCTCTCCTTCCTTCTTTTATTTTAACAGATTGATGGTTTTCTGTTTCTAGTTTATATATTTTGTTATTGAGTCTTTCTAGATTATTTAGAATCAATTGCAATAGTTCTTGCTGTACACTATCATGTTTACTATTAATGTTGTTATTGAGGTTCTTTCTATATCTATTCCATTGTCTCTTCTTTTGAGAGTTTAATGGTATTTATTGCTTCCAGTGGTTGAATATCTTGGAATAAAACTTCTAGAAGTTTGTATCCTTGTGTTTCTTATTCTTTCATTTTCTTTGTCTGTGGATTCTCTTGAGCTAATAGACTTCAGATCAGAATCTAAGTCATTGTCAATTTCTATGTTTTTTTTCTGGGTTGCTCTTGATATCTTGTTAATTGATCTGTTTCGTTCTTTTATGTCTAAATCTCTTAAAGAGGTTGTGTGATCTTTAGTATATTTTGCACTCTATAATAGTTGTAACCCTTGTAGAAAAACATGTTGTTTGCATACTTTGTTTAGGTCTTCTTTGCTTTCAAAACATACTACTGTAGAGTTGCGTTTTTGCAAAGTATATGAATTTCTTGGTATATAACAGGCTTTGGCTTTTGTTCCTTCTACTGCTCTAGCTACCAAGCTTGAGTATGTTTTGTTTGTTTCAAAGAGTCTTGCAGAATAAGTATTTTATTGGATTATAATATCTGTAATATCCCTATCTAATAGCTCTGTTTTGGTAAAGATTATTCATGCCATTTTTGTTTCTATTGGGATCATCCAAATATTTTCCAAGTTGATATTAATGTATTTGTATTTTTTGATACATGCTCTCATTCTAATCGTGCCTTTTTAATAGCTATATATATTTAGATTTTTGATTTTACCATATCTCTTGAGATGCTCTTTTAGTTGAAATCAGATTGTTTTTTGATCTATGTCTATTTAACTGATATAAAAGATCTCTTCACTTTCTTCTGGTGTCAGCATTTTGAAGAATTTCTTTATATTATTTTGTTGAATTGGTTTTTTAAGTCATGTATCCTTTTCTTTCCCATTAGAGTCAGTTGTTGGATATTGAAACTTTTTTCCTTGCGGTTTATTTCTTCTATGCATTTTAGCAGATCTTCTTCTTCATTAACATAAAAGATCAACCATTCGTTACTATTCAGAAATTCTATAAGTAATAGGTTTCTTTGTCTTGCTGGTAGTTTTAGTAGATCACTCATGTACACAAATGTTTCTTCTTTAGTATCTCCTGGGACATTGACTATAATGGTACCAATCTTGTAAGTTTTCTTTTTAGTTATATAATAGAGATTGTTCATTGTCACTTCTTGATGGTTTTTGATGAAGTAGGTATTGAGTTCTGGGATACTTGAACCCTGTACTTTTTCACGAATTTCCTTCATTATTAGGTCATCCTCCTCATTTATATAAGTTGTTATCTCAGTTTCTAATATTTGGTTATTATCTAAGTTTATGATAATTTCCATAGATTGACAAATATTTTTGTTTTTCCTTGTTACTATTTCCTTTAACAATATTTAAATATTTGTCTTCTAGAAACTGTTGTTGTAGATTTTCTTTATTTCTATTACTTTATTGTCAAAGGTATGTAATATGTTGTATTAGGATATGTTTTTTATAAAAGATTGCTCTATCTACTCCTAATATTCTAGTGATTATACTATCTATAACTGTAAATGTTTCCGGTAAAGATATACTGTATGTCTATAGTTAATGCTTGTTTCTTCTTTTTTGTGAAGTAACTGTTGTGTTGCCTACATTTCACATTTCTCATCATGTTGTTTGACTATATTAATTAAAATATCTAATATCTTGTTTTCTCTATTTTATACTATTTGTAGAATTGTTTTGACTTTATCCATATATATAGTATCGATATTGTGAGTGTTGAATATGTATTCTATTTTGTTACGTAATAGCTGTCTAAATATTTCACGTGTTTTTCTTGTTTATATTTATCAGTATTCTATATTTAAACCGTGGATTAACTTTTATATTATTGTTATTTATATGTATCTGTTTAAGTAATATGTTGTACTGTTTTTGGTTGTTTATTTATTTATGTTAATAATCCTATTCAAATTTGAAAGTTGTTGCTGTATTTGTGTGAAAAATTGATTAACTTGTTTGGATAACAAAGTGTATGTGTATGTGCTTGTTTTTTGTCTTGCTTTTACGTGTTTGTATTTGTGTAACAATATTTAGAATAGATATGTTGTTTTGATGGATATGTACATTTAGACTGTCTTATTTTTAGGGAGCTTTGATATCCTTCTGGGCCTTGATGTGACTGGAGCAACTTGATTTATCGAGTGGGTTTGGTTGTTTTTTAGGTTTTTTATAATGTCAAGAAAGATGTTAACCTGCACTGACCTGATTATAAGCTATGTGAAGTTGATATTGGTTCCCTTTTTTTGACTGTAAATCAGTTTTCAGGTTTCTTTTCTTTTTCCTAAAAAATTTAAGAAAAAAAAGTAAAACAAGTTAGTAAAACAATGTATATCTTTATTCTTGATGTTTCTGGAAAGTTTGATATATGTAGTTGAATGTATTGCGAGTGTTTAACAGCTTGGTCTGAGGTTTTGGATTTCTTTTTTGTGTGTTTAGACTGGTTCACTTTTTTTCAAGAAAATTATCAAAAAAAGAAATTTTTTGAAAAAAAGAGAATCGGTGGAAAGAGTTTATTAAAGTATTTTAAACTTATATACTATAATTAAAAAAATCTTTAATAAGTAATAATATATTGATCAATAAATTATTAAAAAATATTTTCTTTATATAGTTTTATATTAATAAAATTAAAAATAAATTATAATTTAAAGACAAACCTCTTTCTGCTAATTTTTTAATCACACACAAAAAAGATGTTCACAAGAAGTTTTTTGCTTCTTTACTAATAAAGTCTTTAATACTTTCCTTAAAATATCTTGAAGAGTGACTTCAAAAGTCATATTTACTCTCTCTTACTTGTTTACAATCCTCTTTAATCAAAAACTTGACTTCTGATGATCAAGAACTAGTTAAGTAACATCTTTGATACCAATGACAAAAAAGTTTTCAAAGGAAAAAGAACCGATAGTGAAGTACATAAAGACCTTCTCCACTTTTGAAGCAAGAGATATATAGAGGTTTTTAATGACAGAAGGGCTTATTTTTTCCCTTCTGGTTATTGTTAGATCACTTAAAGCCATTGTTTTCATGGTTTTTTGAAGAATTTTGCCTATCTCCGTTTAATTCTGAATTTTAGGTAGCACAAATCTTCATCAAAAGTGATTAGTTAACATGAAATATATTGGTTTCAAGAAAAGTAAACAAGCTCCTATTGGTCATATTCACATATTTCTATTATATCATGGCTAATGTAAGAAAGAAAGTTCTAAAAGAAGTTTCCCTCTAACTAAGTATATTTAATTCCAGAAAACAGTTATGACATCAAAAGATGGTGTGGATTTGTATAAAGAAATTACATCCCTTCTCTAAGTTTCTTAAGTAATGAAAAGGCTCTATAAGGTGAAAGCTGAGATCTTTAAGTTTTTCTTGAACTATTCCAATCTGATGCATGCTTAAATGAAGATTTATCTGATACTACAAGTGGTAACAAAGAAGGCTCCTTCCAAGATTCAAATGAAATAAAGAAGAATATTTCAATCAGATAAGATCCTTTTTAAGAAAAAACTGTAAAATGGAAAAGAATCTTTTGGAGGGCTTTGAATTTTTTTTCTTTTTTCCCATTTTCTAATTCAACTTTAACAATTTATTAGTTTTTGGAATAATCGATAATGACAAACTGTTGGCAATGACCTGGTTAACTTAGAGATACTATGTCAAATTACTAGGAGAGCATAATATTGTTCTCTAAATCTGACTTAGAGTATCTAGTTGAAACTTAGTTTTGTTTAGTCTGAACTAGCTTAGTGAACTTCTCATATTTTTTAAATAGTGTAGTCTTTCAACTAATAATATACAAAGATAAGTTAGTCATTATGTGAGAAGATCTACAAATTATTTTGATATTTTTTCAAGTATCTTAATAAAGACAAAGCCATTTTGATATGATTGCGGATTAAAAAAAAAAAATAAATAAATAAATTATAATTTAAGGAAGTTATAATATTATTATTAATTTTTTTTTTTTTGAGTATTCATAGTTAGGCTAAATTGTTAATTTATTAATCAATTGAAAACATAAGTACATTTTCATTCAAGTAGTATGATATATATTATAGCCAAACTATTATTCTAATTTAACTAACTTATCATAAGCATAAAAACCTTAAAGTTTAGTTTTGAAGACAATATTTTGTTTCACAGTATCTTTGGATGAAAACCCTCTTAGTTCATTGCATCATTGTCAGCAGGTTGTTACTGCTATATATTTGATCAAGCTACTGGAATACAGAAAACTACAAAAGGATAGGTTGAAAAAAAAAGAGATAGGATGAATATCTAAAAATGTCTAAATAGATAACAATAAAATGAAAAGTAAAAATTTGAAAAAAATTATTTCCAGCTTCCTTCAAAGACCTGCTTTTCAAAATCTCTTCTCAATAAGAAATGCCCAATTGGAATATTCTTTCTTTTTCTGATCATCTAAGGAATTTATCCATTCTTGATCTTGATTTTCTTCTCATATATCATCTAAGAAGACTTATTATCTAGTGAAAACTTATACTTCCAGGACACACTTGGTCTTAACCTTTTTTAGGCAGTGATTTTTTATTCACTTGTGATAAAGAGATAATTTATAATAGATTCCAGGTTTTTATATGATCTAGTAGAAACTGGATCATATTGTTTCAGTATAATACCTTTCAGCAGTCACATCTAGTTAAAGAAATTTTACTAGTATATACCTTTCATTACTCAAAAGGCCAGATTATTCAATAATTCTTTTGCCTTGTAATAGTAGAAAGGTCTTGAAAGAAATGGAGATCTTTATTGAAGAAAGTTATAATATTATTTAAATTTTTTTTTTAAGTACCTGTAGCCAGGCTAGATTGTCAGTTTATTAATTAATTGAAAATATAAGTATATTTTCATTCGAGCAGCATAATACATACTATAGTTAAACTATTATTTTAATTTATCTAACTTATTATAAGCATAAAAGCTTCTAAGTTTGACCTTGGAAACAATATTTTGCTCTGCAGTATCTTTGCATAAAAATTTTTCTAGTTTACTGTATTATTGTCAACAGGTTGTCACCACTGTATATCTTACCAAGTCAATGAAATACAGAAAACTACAAAAGGATGAATTGAAAAAAAAAAGAGAAATGAAGATATCTAAAAATGTCTAAATAGACAACAAGAAAATAAAAAGTAAAAATTTGAAAAAAAAATTTCTAGCTTCTTTCAAAGACCTGCTTCTCAAGATCTCTTTTCAATAAGAAATGTTCGATTGGAATATTTTTTCTTTTTCTAACCATCTGAGAAACTTATCTATTATTGATCATAATTTTTTTCTTTTATACCATTTAAGAAAACTTATAGCCTAGTGTAAGTTTTTACTTCCAAGACATACTTGGTTCTAATCTTCTTTGGATAGTAATTTTTTATCTACTTGCGATAGATGGATGACTTATGATGGACTTCAGATTCTTATGTGATCTAGTAGAGACTGGATCATATTGTTTCAATATGATATCTTTCAGCAGTTATGCCTAGTTAAAGGAATTTTACTGATATACTCTTTCATTACCCAAAAGATCAGACTCCTCAATAATCCTTTTGCCTTGTAATAGTAAGAAAGTCTTGAAAAAGATGAAAATTTTTATTAATTGCAATATTCTTCAACAACTTTTGGAAAAATACATTTTCAACTGTGACCAAAGAATTGGAACTTAGCATAGACTAGAGATTATTTGATCTTATTGCTTGACTGGAATAAGAGGAAGACCTTAATCTTAAACTTTGCCTAACTGGAATGATAAAAAAGAAAGATCTTAACTTGAACAAATAGTAGCTTTTTCACCACTTGAGAACTTGTTGCTTGTATCTTATTGATCTCATAGAACTTGATCTGTAGATTAACCCAATTGGAAGAATGGGATGGACATGAAGCATTAATCAACTTTTTCAATCATTAATAATATCATAAGAATATGTAAAGTGATCAATAAGAGCTTATTTATATTCAGTTACTAATGTGTTTTGTGTCAACCAATTAAATGCCAGATAATATTGTGCTACTAGAAATTCAGAATCAAATCGAGATAGAAAAAATCCCTCAAGAAAACTATGAAAAACAGTAGGTACTTTAAGAGAATATATGATAGTATATAAAAAGGTGGATAATAAGTCTTCTTCTATTAACAGAATCTCTATTTCTTGTTACTTTCAGCTCTGTGAGGTGACACTTCACTTGTCAGTCCTTTTACTTTCTAGAACCTTCTTGTCTTTAGTAGAGAAAGTATATACTTGAGTCTTTTAAGGTCACTAGAGACTCAAGTTTTTATTTAAAGGAGTTTATAAACAAGTAAGGGAGGGTAAAAGAGATAAATAAAGATAAGCTTCAAGTTGTTTTAATGAAAGTATAAAGACTTTATTAGTATGAAAGTATAAAACTTCTTGTGAACATCTTTTTTATATGTAGTCAGAGAATTAGTAGAAAAAGTAGTTATAATATTATTTAATAAATATTATTTTGTTAAATAATATAATATTTATATTAAATAGTTATATATTTATTTATTCTAAATATGTAAATTAATTTTATAAGTAATAATAGTTACAGTATTTAATAATTTATTGATTTTTATATAGTTTAAAAAATATTTATTTCAATTGTTATTAAATATAATTTATTTAATAAACTAGCTTAAAAATAAGTAGAATAAATTAATAGTTAAAAAAAATTTTTTTTAAAAAAAATATTAAGTATTTTTAAATAATTTATAAAAAGAAATTAAAATAAAAAAAAAAATACATTTTAATAAAATAATTTTTATTGAAAAAAATTATAAGTTTTTGAAGAAAGTTAAATATTATTTTTTTTTAATTTTTTAAAATTTTTTTATATATTTATATAATTTAAATAATAATAATATTATTATTGTTATTTTTTTAAATCGCAACTGGTATTAAATGCAAGTACTTTTATTAAGAATTAACTTAATATCTTGGATAATGAAATCTTAGGTATAATATTATCATCTTATATAAACTATATATTTCTATATATATGTAGATTAATGATAACCTATCACAATTGAAGTTATTAAAAAACTCTTTCCCACTTCCCCCTACTTCGTGAAAATTTCCTTTTTGGGAAGTTCTCTTTTTTCCCCTTTCCCCCCTTCCATCCTCTATACGAGAATACCAACATGTGGCAGACAAAGTCTGAGTTGTGCTGACACCATACGAGACTCTGTTATCTGACTTGTTGATGTATAGAAAGCAGTAGTATGTCTAGGGAAGCGCGAGCGGACCTGAACTCTGCACATGGCAAATGTCTGAGACAAAGGGAAGTGTCTTTTGGGGCAGGACACTCTTGGAGTGAGGCTTTGTGTATGCCTGAGTCGTTATAGATAAGAATACATTTATATTTTCTATTTTTTCCCAACTCCTTAACTTTCCCCCTCATGGTTTCTTTTTTTTTCCCCCTGTTATCTCTTACCCCTTCGTTTTATACCCTTCCTGCTAATGGATAGCTTTTCCCTTTTCCAAGGTTTTCTTCTTAAGCTTCTCACTCCTTCTCTTTACCGAACCATATCATTAACTCTATGGTACATCAAGGCTTTTTCCTGGTTAAGACAGTGGGCTCAAACACAAAAAAGATCAAAACAAGACTTCTTACGATTGAAAGGTGAATCTGTAACAAGGGAGGCTACACTTTCAAAACTCTAGGCATACCTTTCTATAATTACTAGCTATTTTACCAAGCCATATAAATGGAAAAGAGATAGTAATGGCGGGAATTTCATCTGGCAGTACCAAAAATATAAGGTTGTACTTGCTAAGAGCCTAGACTGCCATCATGTTGATCAGAAGTGAACAGTTAGATGAGAGCTTTTGCTTTGAATACTTGATAATATCACCACCACTCAACTCAAGGGATATGACAACGGGACATTCTCTTGTTTTAATTTTCTTCCAAGGTTCCACCAAAAACCATGGTCAGCTTACCCCCTCCAAAAGATCGATATAGGATGATCACATCTTATTAGGATCATGGCCCCTAATAAAGACAGATTCATGGCCTATACCTTGACCCAGACTGGTTTCCAGGCTCAGCATAACAAAAAACCTGATTTTCCTAACCAAACTATCACCTAACTACTCTAGCTTGAAATATCCCAATCCGGTGCTTGCTTAAATGAAGATCTTACTGAACAGGGTTTGTTTGTGATGCCGCAGGTGGTGACAAAGAAGAAAGAAATCCCTTCTAAGGTTCAAGTAAATGTATCAAGGTATCTGAGTGGTTAAATAACCCTTGTGGATTCAATCTAGTGTATAAGTTAGCATAAATATTAAGAGTCCTTTTATAAACAGATCTGTTAACTATACCAATAGTGCCGTTTTGCTGTTATCAACTATCAGCCACTAGTTGAGTCTATCTCATTTTCGAAGTGATGTATAGGTTTAACTAGGACAAGCCGCAATAGGTTATTATTAATTTGCATGTATATAGAGATATATAGTTTGTAAGAGATGATTGGTGTTATGCCAATGGACACAGATCCAAGTTAAGATAATTCTTAATAAAAAGCTCGTATCTAATACCAGTTGCGGTTAATAAAAAAAAAAAAAGATAATTTATCACAGTTTTTCCTAGATAGACCTATTACTATTCTATAAATAGGATAGATCTAACTAGGGACCGGATGGTTAATACATAGTCATCAATGGTGAAATAGACTTATTTAGTATTGAGCTTTTATAAATTTTTATATTATATTTACTAAACTAATCTGTATAATATATACTCAATGGGATTTGATTTTATCCTTCAATACTTCAGATATTATTCACTTAAACCTTGGAATAAAATACTTTACCTTTTTTGTTACCATTGATCAGTCCCATTCGACTGATTTTCATTTAAGCAGAACACTATATTGGAATATTATGAGCTAGAAGGGTAGAGGTTCTAGAGATTGCCAGGATAGGAGATCTTTGAGATATTTATGGTGAACTAGATCAGAAGCCTTTCTTTATGCAATCCTTCCAGTAATATGACTGTAGATCTCAACCTCTGATCAATAAAAGGCCAGAAGTCCTATTTTCATGTAGCCTAACCTGATTAAAGCTTGTTCTGGATGATTGGATATAACTTTCACAAGATAATTGATAAACCTGATCAGAAGGATAATTTTAATTTTTGGGTTTTAAGTGGTATTGAACTATAGACCTTGTGATTGCAACCTGGTAGCACTATCATTGTGCTATTGATCCATAGGTCAATATTATTTTTTTTCTTATTTCTTTTTCAATTTATTCTTTATATAGTTTTTTGTTATCCAATAACTTGTCAACAATAATATAAACTTAACTTAATATAAAATATTGAATTGTTTTCAAGACCAAACTCAAAGACTCTTGATATCAATGACAAGTTAATTAGATTAGAATAGAAGCTTAACTGTATTATATAATACACTGCCCAAATGAATATGTACTTATGTATTATTGATTATTAAACTTACAGATTATCAGCAAAAAAAAAAAAGAATTGAATTAAATTATCTTTATTATGTTTCAAATATTTTAAATTTTTGTGTTAATGAGATAATTAAAAGTAAACTCTTAAAGAAAAAAAAGAAAAAAAGTCAAAAATCATGCGAGAAAATAATAATATTAATAACTTTAAAAGAACTATTTACAATAAATCTTATATGTTAAATACTTTGAAATCCATGCGCACAATGATCTATTTTTATTTATTTATAGTAATTCAAACATCAGTTTATCTTTCCTAATGCTCTTTCTAGGATGATTGATAAAATTAAGCATGAGAAATCTGTTACCTTTTAGTGAACACATTTCATAAGGAGTGCATAGCAATCATACGGTCATGTAGCGAACTCGTTTTTTTATAAAATCAAAGTGAAGTGTCATGAAAAACCATTAAACATTTATGCATGCGGCGAACGATGAGTTCACATTGCGAACAGAATATATAATTTGATTTTCATTTTATCGATCTGCTATCTAGTTATCGATTATCAACGACACAATTCCTAGAAAGAAAAAAAAAGAAAAAACACATATACTGTATGCTTATTTATTTATTTAAACATCCGGAGGAAATCGAAAATATATTCGCGATGGGAGCGGTCTACAAAAGTAGTAATTCAATCGTAAGGGAAAATAAATCGGGAATTCAATCGCTAAATCGTCTATGCTGGAACGTCTTCAAGTAAATCAAATAATTTGTTCTAGGAATGGAAATAAAAGAATTAGATCTCATAAGTGAAAATAGGGCAAAAGGTTGTCTGATCAGTATTTACCTTGCACAAGATTTCGATATCACCATATGGTTGTTTTTGTTGGACGTGAATGACATCTTTAGTGTTTAAAACCAATAACTCGAAGAACAACTTAACAGCATCTTGTCGCTTGGCCTAGTTTGGTAGTAGAGAAAGTTTGGGTGAATGATGTCAAGGCATACGAAAAAGGTCACATTTTATTTTTATGCATACAGTTCCAACGACCGAGTCATAGCTCACGATCTTCGTTCTCAGGGCGCCCGGTCCTTCGGTATCTTCATCGCGGCATCTATTTCTGAGGAGACGCATTGCTTTGATCGTATTTTTACTGAATGTCGTTTCCGCATTCTGCTCTTGCGATTCTTCCTGATCAAAAATTGTTATTCCGGATGGTGATGATTGATCTTGTTGAAAGGTGATAAATATGCAAAACATGAGTAATTATTTTATTTAATATCGCGCGCCAGCATTTACCTTCATCGTCGGCGGGGGTTAACGCATCCACCGAATCGTCATATCCATGATGCGATATCTAGAAACAAATCAAATTTCAGCATATGCATTATATATATATATATATATATTTTTTTTAAAAAAGTCCTTGATACCGTGTCTAAGTTGATATCGATAACATGTTCTGGCGTTTGTTCTCTTGGAGTGACCGGTTCTTGTTCCGGAACAGGAAAATCTTCTTGAGCAGTTTTTTCTTTGACACTTTTCTCCTGACTCTTTTCCTTGTCGGTTTTTTTAGAATGTTTTCCTCTGTCTGCTTTTTCGGGAACTTCTTGATCAACCTCCCCGGTTATTACAACGTCCTGCGTTGATCCTGTAGTTAAAGAGAAGAATAAATAAACCTATCTGAGGATAACAAATAACATTATTAAATTACCTTCATCCGCGATCGAACTGTTATGCGTTTCTGTAGTATCCAGAATATCCTGCTAATCGCCATCGATATCGTTAATCTCATTGCGCAAAAGTTATTTCTAGCAGGCAAAAATGACAATGTGCTTGTTGTCTGTTACTCACGAAGTTATCGTTACCGATATTGATTTCGAAATGTTCTTGGTCCGCCGGGGGGGTACTTTTAGATGGACCGGCTTCAACTTGTTCCTCGGGGGGCGGAGTGATGCGCTGTCGTTTTCGAGCAAAGAGATGCTGAAATTCTGGTGCAATGTTATGTGGAGCATCCAAGTCGAGATAATATGATGCTCCCATTCTGCGTATCTCCTCTATCCGAAGCAATTTACGTGACGATGGGAGAAATGTGGGCTGAAAATGTGGTGAAGTGATTTAGCAAAAGTATCTGACGAAGTGGAAACGATTATGAACATAACGTGATGCCGGTAATTACCTCTATTGTGATGTCCGACCTGTCTCGGATTTGGCTAGCAATATGACTATTAGGTAGTTCGGTCAATTCGTCTTCCATTAATTTACGTTTTCGGCGGGTCACGAATTGCTCAACTTCCTGATCCTGAAATATATCTTTTACATAAAGAGTCAATGGGAGGCGCTATGTTCATTCGACTATTGGGAAAATGGGGTTTATTATTCACCATGTCGTTCAGGGCTAAGTGGTGACATGGGTGTCAGCCTTTGAGTCTCTGGCAACATTTCTTCTTGAACCCTGGTGCGCAAGGAGAATTAAATCCATTTTTGATGTAATCACATTAACGTATCATACCACACATTATGGTTACCTGGTTTCGCTGAGGATCAAACTAGCCGGATCGATATTCATATCCGCGCTGGCATTCGTATCTAAATTTAAGCCGTTGTCGAAGCTCGATTCTATTTCCGCCCTTATCTCGGATTCTCTCTCTAGTGTTGGTACACCATTATCCAACACCGGAACATCGTTATCCAACATTGGCACGTCATCCTCCAATGTCGGCACATCATTGTCTAACATTGGCACATCGTTGTCCACCACTGGCGAATCTAATGTTTCGTCAAGTAAGAGGTCAAGGTCGGGACCGCCATCGGTCATCATCAGCGGATCGTCCTCCATGCCTTTACCAATAACATCTTCCATGGAAATTGGAATGTCTAGCGGAGCCTCTCTTGCAATTTCAATATCCACCGAGCCTTCTTCGCCAGCATGACTATCATCTGACCCAGTCGCCTTCGGATCCAGGTCGTCTTCCAGATCCAAGTCGAGACCTCTTCCATCCTCCGTGTCGAAAGCTTCTCCTAGTAAATCTTCTCCAATATTTAAATTTAATGAAATATCGAAATCATCCCTAATGGTTATGTCTTGTGGTCGAGAGATATTGGAGCTCGTTGCGGTAACCGAACTCACTTCAGTCCATTGTCTAAAAAAAAGAAAGATTTGTTTTTTTATTTTTGAAAAAAAACGAGATCATCAATTCTATCCAATTACAACTCAAAAAGAAAAGATTTATTGTAGATACTTGAGACTTAGGCCAGGATCTGGTAGCAAAATATCGAACTCTGTGATTTTATCGGGTAATGTGATGGACTCAAAATTGGCGATTCGTTGATCTTCGGGTATATCAACTTCACCTTGTCTAAATGCCTTCACACGGTAAACAAGCAACCGGTAAATGATTCATTCACCTTGGATAACGACAGTCCATCGAAGCACGTGCGACCTTACCAATTTGATCTTGTTAAGGGCCTCGGTGCAATCTTCTAGTAAATATTTCGCTTTTCTTGAATATATGCGAACGACGCCTAGTAATAGTTGTCCCGATAATCTCAAGGCCATTGGTTGCTGGTCTTGTTTAAGGATAGCTCCTTTTGATAGCGACGAAAAGGTATATTTTGAAGGTCTTTTTTTTAGCATATCGTGTATAAAAAAAAAACAAGTTAAAATAGAAATGAATTATTGGACGAAAGGGTGCACATACCTACGGAGAACTGAATGTTTGTCTGCAAAAATTGAGTCTTGCTCAGTTTTCGTTCCCAGTGTGCCGCCAACCACACTCTAGCAAGCGGACCCTTTTTTTTTTAAAGAGAGAGCAAAAAATAAAAAAGAGAATAGTACGTATGTATAGTGAACGCAGGTTTCGAGCCGAGTTAAACGTGTGATTCAAGTCACCTTTTTCGACAGTATAGCTTCGGAATAAAACATTTCGTCAGTTCATTAATCCGCGTGATAAAGATTTCGCCCTGTAGATAACTGAGAAAACCGCGAGGCCGGTTTATGTAAATATTTCGCGCCTTTTAAGTTGACACCCAACCGAACCGCATTAGGCAAGAGTATGTGACTGTTACACTATCCCATGCGTAATTTACGTACATACTAAGATTTTTTTTTTTTTTTGCCGATAGAACCGTCACGTGACCGTGATTCTTATTTTATTTTTTACTGTACAGTACGTGCACAAATTGACGGATAATACTAAATATGTAGAGGCGTGACGTCATTGTACGTTAACTCCTATGTGCATCCCTACCCTGACCAGGGTCTCAAGACTTTGCAAGGAATTTGACGCGAGGTCGTCGTCGAATTTCACTTTTCCCTTTTGCCACAAGCATATGATTGTACTCCCGCCATAGGCGAAATAACCCAATTCATCTCCCTTGGATACCTTATCTCCTTCTTTCACCGTATATCGAATGGAGCCTACCAGAAGAGCGCCGATGGAGACAAACACAACCTTGGATGCTCCGGGTGCAGACGGATGTAATGCCACCACAGAACGAACGTTTTCCGTGAATACATCGAGCTCTTCGTTGATCGCCATCGGATTAACTTTTTATGAATTATTCAATCGCTTGGATCAGTTGGCGGTCAAAGAATTCCGATGAATACAATAGAATGCTAGTGTAAGTCCGAGCTTACCTGTGAAATAGGTTCCGCTCACAAATTTAACCGAGCCTACAACACCTGTGATTGGCGAGTGAAATCGGTGATAATCCTGTGGCGCCAAGCGGAAGATGGCGATGGAACCTTCGTCAAATTCTCTGGCCTATTCCGGGATACAATTAGTTTTTAAAAATGTGGAGAGTGAAGATTGAGGATGACCATACCAGCTCTTCGTCCTTGAGAAGTTCCGCGACCGTAAAATGTTTTCCCTTGATCCTTTCAATTTTCATAAGTCATGTAAAGTACGGCAACTGGTTTGGACTTGAAAAAAATCTTTCAAGATTTTGCGCAAAATGTGTTTACCAGTATTTTGTGGCAAGATCGATATCTCGAAAGACCATGAGTCTGGAATCAGCGGCCGAGACTATCACATTGCCGTTTTCGGGTTCTGAAATTATCCGTGCGCCTGGTTTCAGTTTCCTGTAAAAGAATTCGTTGAAAGTTTCGTATTTGCTAATATCGGGTTCCAACAATTCTTCAGTATTGAGATTGTAATGCTTGATGAACCCGGGAATGTTTCTAACGGAATGCGGAGAATCAAAATATTTTCCTTGGCGCTCTGACTCTATTTCAAACAATTCACGGATCACGGATGCTTCCACGACTAATGAATTCGCAAACGTGATGTCAACACTCGACCAGAGGAGGTAACTTGTAACTTGAAAAGAAAAGGTGAGAATGTCGAACACACACCTTTTTCCTCCACTCTTCCGAAAAACAACAAATGCATTCCGATCCTCGCATATACCGGCATCATCTCCCACACCTTTTCTCTTGTCTGGCGTGATGAAATTGTTGAGATTAGGTCGAAGGTTATGGTGGTTTGATTTCGATAAAAAACTTCCGCAAATATTTCCGATGCCCGAAACATCGACGACTGACCTCACGTTCGATCACAAAATTTCCGAAATGATTTTTGACAGCCAGATTTCTCAGTGGTGGTATTAACTTGTAAAACCATCTTTCGACTGGAGTCAACGATGTAGATGGTGCAAAGATGCTGGCACTGACTTTTTGACAAAAGAACTTGGTTGGTCCAAGAGTGACAGGAAAAAGGTTGAGTCTAGTTAAACCAAACACAAACCATCATACTTAGTGGTGGCGGTAATGGCTGTTTGTAATGCCTAAATTTGAGAAAAAAATTTTTTCCGATTGAGAACATCATTAATTATTATTATTATTATTATTATTATTATTATTATTATATTGTCATTCGGAATGATGATGAACAGATGGGTCCGCACTTTCTTCAAGGACAAATGATCTTTTTTTTCATGATATTCTTTAATGGAATCTGGGTGCAGGTTTACGGTTTCGTGGTCGATATCGATGACAATTTCCTCTCGAAAGGTGCTCATGGTTTTTCGATAAATGTGAAAAGGGTAATGCTCTCATCATCTGGGCGCATTTATGCGCAAAATTTTAATCCTTAAAAATTTCTAATTCAGTTCGGTTATGTGACGCAAGGGAAAGTTTATGTATGTATGTACGATGACACGTATGCATGTACTATATATACCATCAATCTAAGATTAGAATGATGAATAAGTTAGAGTTTATCTATACAAGACCTTAATACACTAAGTATGTTACTATATAGGAAAACCATAGGGCATAATACATATTCGGTTAATATAACGCTATATATATAGATATGTGGATATATAAATAAAAAGAAATTGATGATATTGAATGTAATCCTTAGCTTAAAGTCGAAAGGCAGGGAACGGTAATTAAATGTGTGCATATATATTAAAGCAACATGCATCATTTCTCATCCAATAAGAATAAAGAAAAAATTTTTTTTTTTTCCCTCGGCTTCTCGTTCTTTTGTCAATTTCCGGTGTGATCAGCATACCAAGTCATATTACTCGGGTGATAATTTTGCATCCAGGTCACCGGCACAAGCGGTTGAGTGAATATTCTTTGGGAGGCGGAGTGATAAACATTGTGATTGCTAAAATTGCTGTCGTCGCCGTTACCAAGGTTGATTGTTGTTGGTGAGGGATCATATGTGGCCGCGGACGCGGTGTCCAATCCATCATTCATCCCGACAATCGTAACTTCGTTATCAAGACCAGGGTTGCCCACAATTTTTGGAACACTCTCAACCCCTGCAAAATCCGGAATTTTTGTCACCGACTCTAAGAATATGTTCGCCCCCGGTTTAACCTCATTGTGGGATTCTGTGGGTTCCGCGTGTGTAACTCGCTGTTGATACCTCTGCTCTATCTTTGTCGTAAGATTTTCGCCTCGCTCTACCTTACCTATCATTGTATGTTCCACCCTAGGGACGCGCAGTCTCACAAAATGTTCCATCGCTATCGTTTTATCAGTTTCCTTGGCCTGCTCCAATGCTGCGGTTGATTCCGTGCTCGCACTCTCCACCTTCATATATGGCTCCTTTCTAACCGATGACAGTTGACTTTGAAATTGAACGCATCCGTTCGAAAATTGAATGGTGGTCGGATGAGCTGGGACCTTTTGTCGCAGTTGAGATAGGAATTGTTGAGACTGCACCTGCACAGGTAGCATTTGCGTGCCCAATTGATTCAAATGTTGTGGGTGACCTTCGAAATTCGTTTCCTCGAGTGAATCTGTTCGTGAATATGGTAAAGAGATTGGTTGCGAGGTAAATTGAAGTTGTAGTTGAGAGGAGGAAAGCGATCCTGTTGGTGAGTGAGGAGAAGGTTGAGTTTCTTCTTGGCGCACACATTCCTGCAATTTCGAAGGAAAATGTAGATGTGATGACACCATGGCTGGTAGCTGCGATTGTGCTGGTAACAGAACACCCGTCAGATCATCTTGGAAATTTAACGACGAAGGTTCCATCTCCCGTTGAGGTTGCACATGAGGGCGAATCGATTCGTGTAACAGCATTTGCGGAGGTTTGTCCGGATGTGATGTCTGTTCTGTTTGCTGTACGCGCGGGAGTGGTGATCGTGTCGACGAGTCGGATGTCAAAGAAGTAGCGGAGGTCTCTCTTTGGTAATATGACTGCACAGGAGAGGGGGTTGACTGGATATTCTTCTTGGATGGTCTGCCTTTTTGTCCGGGAATGTTTTTGACGGTTATCGTGCCCGCGGGGTAGTTGCATATGATGTCGGAGTTGGATACCGTCGAGGTTGATATTACGGTCATGTCTCCTTGTGTGGATGAATTTTCCTTGTATACGGACGAGGGATCAATCTTGGCACTTCTGCAGATATCCTCAAAGGCATTATTAAGGATGTCATAAACTTTATCGGTGTACTCCTGGTTCGAACACGCCAATGAGGCAAGACGAGCGGCCAGGACAATTGTGTTGGCAACGCGTTGTTCGGTGTCTCTCACCTTTCTTTTTTTCCTACATAAAAAAAAAAAATACATATACATATATATGCATACACAATGCCCACCACACGTGTGCATATAAGGTAATTATAAAAATAAAAATGATGATCTGACCAGATAACATGATACGAATACCTTTCCTCGGCCAAACGATTGTAAAATCTCCTCTCGTCCCACGACAGGTCAGGGAATTCTTGTTGTATTGCGTTCCTTATGTCGCCGGTCGACAGCTCGGACTTGGCATGGTCGGCAATCCTTTGTAGGACGTTGGGAGGCCAAGGTGTAGGTAAATATTCGGGAGATAGGAGGTCATGATTGTGCTCCGAATGCTGCGGATTTACCGATTTTCGAAATTCCCATTGGTCACCTTCTTGTTCATTTTTGAACAACACCACCCGCCACTTGCAATCGCATCTAAGGGACACTCTCTTTCTTTTCGCCTCCCTTCCGACCTTTACGGACTCCGATACACCCTCTCGTGAACAATATACGTACACATTCTAGGGGTAAGGATAACATAAATGTGTCAAAATCTCTCGTGTAACGAAAAGCATGGTCTGTGCATGCATCATAACAAGGATGAACACGACATTTAAAGCAATTTTTTAAACAAATCGGTGTTTTGACGAATCCAAATTTATATATTATAATTGACGTTGATAGTCGTTATTGTTATTGTCGCTTTTGTTGTCGTTGTTGTTGTCATCGTCGTCGTCGTCAGACTTTGTTTGGCTGTGGAAACGATTCGTGTGCTTTAATTCTCTCAATAAATTTTCTTTGGCGCACAGCGTAAAATGCAGTAACACGACGGAAAAATGTTGAGTGGCAGTAGTATAACGAAAGAAGACAGACCTTGTTAGAGCTTGTTTCTTGCTTTATGGTAAAGCCGTACTCCCTTGCCAGCTGTCGGCAAAACGATGCGGCTTCTTTCGCCGAAGGGAATTTCAAGGGAGTGAGTTGGGCATAAAAGTTGTCCATCTACATTTTAAGATTTTTTCGTTTGCGTTAGGGGTAACGTACTTTTGAAGTCGTCGCCAAAAGAATAATCGACGTTTCTAGTTCCTAAAGGAAATGAAAAATGCGCAAGTTACCATGCTAAAATTTGAACCCTGAGAGTTTACTCCAAAAAAACGAAGGGCATTTAGACTCGAGATCGCGTCATGTTTTGTTGATGCATGGGACATCATGAAAAGACCAATATTTTTCTCACAAAGAAGAAAAGAAAGAAGAGGTAAGAATAAACATAAGAAAAAAAAAAAGAAAAGACGAGAGAAATTAGAGTGTAAAGGAAAGTTTAGGGAAAAGTTGGACTACGACAGCTAACTCCTAATTTGATGTGCAAAAAAAGGAATTTATACCAGGAAAAAAAAAAAAAAAAAAAATCAAGAAAAATACGCTACGTATCAGTCAATTTTTTTTTTTTTTTTTTTTTCAATCAATCGATTTTTTTTTTAGGAATTGCTTTTTGGTTGGTGGGGTTATATAACCCCAGGTGAGCGGTAATATCCATTATGAATGATGAATAGCTCGAAATACTATCTATCTCATAAATGCGTTAGGCACAGTCGAATAATTAAGATTTGACACATAATATATATCTCTCTAGAATAATAATAATAATAATAATAATAATAATAAACTTCCAAGTTGTTGATTCGGGTTCGAAACTTAATGGAATTGCCCGAATTATTCAAATGGACAAATAAAAATGCCAGTTGTCATAAAGAAAATCCGATTTAGATAGATTAAATTAATACAACGCATTTAAAATTAATAATAATAATTATACATTTGAAAAAAATTTTTTACAAACAAAGGGCGACGGGAAAATATTTCAAGAAAAATTCCAATTTGGAATTCGACTAAGTAACGTGCACATCGACAATTCAGACTTCTTGATTTTGTCAAACATTACCTCATAATTCCTGAAATTTCTCACTTCAACTTTTTTTTTTTTTCAGTCATTGTGAGCTGCTCTAAAAGTGCATTCTCTTTTAAATACTTGAGAAGGCGCGAAAGCACGCACGCACGCACGCTTAGGTTTGCGGAGGATAAAAAATAAAATAAAATAAAACAGCACACATGTGCCGTATTCTCCGAAATTTCCATTTAAAGAAAGTGCACTTTGAGAATCTATACAAAAGACCAATGGATGACCACTTCTGTAACACCTGTCCAAATATGGACACAATATTCTGTTATTGTAATTACGCGTGATTTTGTGGCATTGACGTTGATGTGCAGATTACACGACACATCACTTTTTCCTTCCCCTGCAGAATAAGGCCGTCAGGTCAAGCTGTCGGTCAGTTTTGTCCATTGTATTATAGGATTTTGAGAACGGATTATTATTATTATTATTATTATTATTATTATTATTATTTTGTTTCACCTACATGTCTTACATCGTATTACATTATTATTACTTTACTGTATGGGACATTTCATTTAGGGCTTCTCATGGTCGAAGGATTGATTTTTAGGAAAAAAGAAAAAAAAAAGGATTATAAATGCATGATAAGTTTCCATTCTGGTACTGCGCAGATTTAATGTTTACATGCCGTATGTGTTTGTTTTTTATTTTTCCTTTTCATTTGTTTTTTTTTCACTTCGGTCAAGCATGTTTTTTATTTGGATGTTTTTCCGCAAAGTTAAACTTTAAAAATTTTCCGAGGGCGCATACACGCGCATACGGCATTCACTCAGTTCAGGTGTTCATAGGATAAACGTCCACCTTTCCTTCTGACCTTGTATCTGGAGTAAGATTGCTGCTTCTCTAGTTCCATAAATCTCAAATTCTTGATTTCTCTCAAAATGGCGCTGTCCAAGTCACGTGGTGTCATCTGTTTTGCTTTCATCATTTTTTCCACGGCCTTCTCGAATTTTCTCTGACCGTTTAGCCTTTTCAACCAGAGTTTGAATTCACGTTTAAATCTTAGCGGCGTTTGTCCCTGTTTCACAAACGTGGTTGGAACCCTGAGAGACGGGTCGAGCTCAATTTGTGCAAGTTTCTTGATCAGCATGTCATATTTTAGATCGCCCGGGGCATCGACGTATTCCAAGATTGCCATTGGGGCATTGTCCCATGCCCGACTACCTAATTTGTGGATACGCGTGTAACCTCCCTCACGATCGCGATAACGTTCTGCCATTTCTCCAAAGAGTTTTGGAACTGTGAGATGATGTTCCTACAGAAAGTAAATTTTATTCAAAATTTTTTGATTCCGGAAAGATCGACCGTTCGCCGATAATCTAATCAGAATTCAGCGCATCGACGACGCATGACAACGGGGCGACAATTACCACGACAATGGAAAATAACCACCGCACTCGAAGAAGAGACAAACATAATCATGTTCCTACCCGGAGAAATTTACACGCCAACACTTTAGCGAAAGGGTCCATCCTCTTTCCATATGTCACCATCTGGATGTTTGGTGGGAGAAAAGACGAGGGCATTTTTTTTTTTTTTTTGTGCGAACAATTTATTACATCTCTTTAGATGGGCGATACATTTTGCGTTCATGTCAAACCTCGGGGACAGGTGCATACCTTGTCCGCTAGTTTCCTCGCTTCTCTCGCTTTGGGTAAAGTGGTCTTGATCCTGTCGTACTTGATCAAGGAGCTGACCATGTTCCGCAACATCGCCATGCGATGCCCGGACTCGCGACTGAGTTTACGACGAGCTCTCATTTCTTGTTGAACTCACCAGCGCCTAATCAGGACGGACAGATTTATTAATGAACAGCCAAGAGTGCACGAGCGAACAATCATTAATTGATTACCTTTGGAACCTGAGTAAAAAAACGACCAGTTGTGGTGGTGAGCGCAAATTAGTGATCTTATTGGTTATTGATAATCATATTCTTATATATGCGTACCAAATTGTGTGACGTAACCGTAACCCAAAGATCGACACCATGAATGCCATTCCTTGCACGTGCTGGCCAGCGGTCACCGTTGGCCTCAAATGCAAACACCATTCGAGAAGCGAGTCACCGAAACTTACGACCGAGCTCTTCGACGTGGTGAACTGTTATTCATAGAGAGTACGGTGTCCAAGTTTGTGGAGAAAGGGATAGAGGTATCAGTCAATGTTTAAAAAATATATATATGTATATCTTTTGCTCTTCCTTCCTGTTAATTGACCTCGAGACTTGTATTACCGCAGTTTGAAATACGGATTTCCCCAAGTTTAGCCAAGAAACCTGCTGGGGATTTGGATAAGGTGACGGATGAGTCCACCCAGAAACCCAAGGTCAATCCATTTCTACCTTATAATCAAGAATTACTTGTGCAAGAGCATGGAAAACATGTTATTCTCCTGAATAAATTTTGTGTGGTTCCTTACCATCTGTTGGTGGTTACCAAAGGTAAGCTGCACCAGTCCCTCTTCTGTTTCTCAATGTTCGTTCACAGTTCGTTGTCAAACTGACGAATCTACGAATCGACGATGGACCTGTCGACAGAGTATGAGAAACAAACGGATCGTCTCAACTCCTCTGACCTGGAATCCGCGTGGTATTGCATAATGCAAATCAAAAGTCACACATCCCTGGCATTCTACAATTGTGGCGAGCTTTCGGGTGCAAGGTATTTTATTCGATATCACCGTCGTCAGGTAATTTTCCTTCGGTCGTCATCAATCTTACCTTATCACATTCGTCTTGTGTGATGACAACAAGCCAACCACACAAGCACCTTCAAGTCATTCCAATACCCGACGATGTCCTTCCGCTAAGTGCCTGCATCTATAATGCTCAAGACAAGAAACCAGGCATTGTATAAACAACGTGAAATATGTTCTTCCATCGAGAGATCACTTGTACCATTCTCACCCTTTCGTCATACGCCCATTGATCCTTTTCTTCTTAGGGGAAATCTTTGAATTTTCCGAATTTCCATTTGTTCACTACGTGACACTTCTTGATCCACAAAAATCGGGGCGTAAAAGTGATGTGGTTGGCGAACACCTGAATGAACTATACCATTACTTACTCGACACCTTAATCGGTGACCTTCAAGATCAATCGTATTCGACCGACACCAATCCTCCGTCCTACAATTTTGTGGTCACTCACACGTGGATGATGATTGTACCAAGGAGTAATGAAAAATATGAGAATTTGTCGGTGAACTCGTTGGGATTTGTCGGAATGTTGCTCTTGAGAAGCGAAGAGGAACTAAAGTTTGTGAAGGAGGTCGGAATCCTGAAAATTTTAGAAGGTGTTACGATACCGAAAAGGCCGAATACGAACAGCGTGGCTGATTCCATCGATGAGGCGTAACTTTTGCGTGAAATTGGCTGTAAATTATTCTTGTAAAATTGTTTTCCTTGTTGAACAATGAGTGTACTTTTATCGATATATTAAAACGTAAACGCATCGCATCCACGTGTGTGGTAACGATGTTTATCCGATCTTTCTTTCCGAGAAAATGGAAATGTTTGTGTGTAACAACCGGTTAACAGATTGGAACGGGTACCTTTTGTTCGGTTGACATAAAACGAATGATGTTCGAGAACAATCCTTGTGAGAATGAATAACAATGTAATGGCATGATGTGACGAAAACATTGTCATCATCATTATCATCATCATCATCATCATCATCATCATCATCATCATCGCTTCATTCCCCGCACTCTTTCCCCTTCTGGATTCACTTCATGAAAACAATGATATCGAAAGTTGATTGAATATGACTAGCGAAACTTTGAAGCGATTCTGCTCGTGTTTCTAATCGAGGAAGCATTATTATTTATTTGCATCAGAATGCTGGTATCGCATTTCGCACTGAAATAAAGGATTATTATTACTATTAATATTGTTGTTGTTTGTTCACCGATTCCTCTTCTTCGCCAATTAAAAATTCTCCTAAAAGAGTCTTTGATGCAAGTTCTCATGCGTGTAAAAATTTGTCCAATGGTTAAGGTGGGCAAGGATTGTTTCTGTGAATGCGAGAAACACAAGGCTTGTGCATAAATTAAATCAAATTTACTGTGCCCCATTTATTTCTATTGTGTCTAATCGATTTTGCAAATGAATTTCTGCCAATTTAGATTCTTTGCATGCACCATAGGAGGAGATTAAAAGAAGAACGCGATTAACCGAATTTGGAATTATTTTTGCCTGACGCCTTGAAACGAAAGTCGTATGTATGTCGTCTTTGTTGTTGTTTATGAAGGTGGATGCGTAAATGTTGCATGTTAATTGTTCTGGTTAATTTCTCGGATCGGGTAACTAGTTATGTTATAGACTGCAAGTGGCCACATTTGTATAACAGGAAGGTGTGGTCATAAGTGGTAAATCGGCTCTGCACAAAACGAATGTGGCAATGGCAAACATACACAACATTATGTATTCCTGACTACATGTCTTTTTTTTTTGCATTACCAACTCGCGTCATTCTAGATGTAACCAGTTATTGGCACCACATGACAAAGCTAAGAGAAAATTGTATCTCGGGGATCTGGATTTACGCAATCCTTGCCCTTGTCCTCCCAACGCATAAACGCACTGCACAATATTTCCTACGGCATGTCACAAAGGTTCTCTGAAAGTTATATTTGGCGTATTTGGGAACAACCCAAACCTGATGCTGATTATGTAACGCTAAAAAAGATATAAAAAACGCTTTTTGACCATCAACCCACCGGCCAGATCAATCTTTGCAATCCTTTAAAAAAAAAAATAATAATAAATATAACTAAATAAAATAACCGAATTCTCGATTATTTATTCAAATAAAGAGCCAACACTATCATCTATTCTTCTTCTAATTGTTAAAAACATATTCATAAAAAAAAAAAAAATGCTGAAAAAAGTTCTAAATCGCGCTTCATCTTTGGTGAAAAAACGCAATTCGGCGGAGAACAAAGAGGAGGTGGTGGAAGTCTCTCCAGACGGTTCCACTACAACCATAACCACAATGCAAAATGGTATCCGTCAATAATCTCATCCAAATTCTCTGAGCACGTGATTAATCCCTCATTTCACAGGCAAACCCGTTAAAATCGTTACACAGAAGAAAATCGTCCAAAAGAAGCCAGAAGATAAACCGTCGTCCGATCATGTCGTGAAATCGGAAGGACAGCGTGAACCGGTAGAGAATCGACCTCCGGAATCTCATGCTCAGTCGGCTCCCAAATCTCCTCTCGTTGCTCATAAGGCTCGCGATCCCGACGAACCTGACTTCGACAAAGTGAACATCAAGCGCGATAAACAGATAGACCCCGCCTCGTGAGTTCAATTTCTTTTCTCCGACTGGGATTGACCCCGAAGCACACCACTAACCTTCCTAACCTTGTATAGTAAATGCGCGGCAATTGTGATTGCCAACGAATTCCAAGGCCATCTCGATCTTACAGGTAATAATATCTCTTTTGAATTAGAGAATAAATGTGTCCCCTCTTCTTTCGCATGTCTTATTTTCCATGCTCCTTGCTTAATCTTCTCGCAGGCAAAGACTTTTCAAAAGTCGACGAATATGCACGCGCCACTCCCAATTCCAAAACGAACAGTGTAAAGCATTTGGCGGAATACCTGATTGCACCTTGGAATAACGAATTGGACAAATTGCGCTGCATCTTCACTTGGATCACCGAAAATATCTCCTACGATACCGGTGCTTACTTCTCTGGTACATTCATTTCGAAAATTTTTAGAGTCACGTGTATCCGTCCCTTCATCTAACATTTTTTCACGTGACAGGCGACCTTTACTTTAACGGAGCGGAGGACACGTTACGGACCCGCAAGGGTGTTTGCGAGGGATATGCGGGATTGTTTGATGCGCTTGCAAGTGTAGCCGGCCTTAAAGTCTGGAAGATTTCCGGAAAAGCCAAGGGTTTGTGTCTCGTCGATCAAATTCTTGATTTTTTGAGGGGGATGTTTTTTTCTTTCTCCAACAGCATATCGATAATATCATACATATAGGTGTAGGATATGTTCCCGGTAACTCGATCGACAGCTCACAGTACGCTCACGCCTGGAATGGGACCGTCTACAAGGGCGAATTCCTATTGATTGATAGTACCTGGGGATCCGGTTTTCTGAATGGTCGACATTTCGAAAAACGATTTGAACCATTTTACTTCCTATGCAAACCCACCGACTTTATCTACAGTCACCTACCAGACGATCCGAAGCAACAATACGTCTCACCTCCACTCACCGAAGAAGAATTTCTTAGTTTGACCCATGTCAAACCAACATTTTTCGCCTCGGGATTACAATTCCGTAAATATTATGGGAACGTGATTGTAACCGATAATGATCAGTTGGAGATTGAGATTGCGAGATTCACCCCGGATAAAGGTAAACCCCTGCACGCTGTCCTCGAATGGAAGGGGCAATCGATACCAGTGATGATTCAAAGACTTGTGGGATACGGAGATGAAAGTGGTGGCAGAGTTTATAAATTACATGTTACGTGTCCCAGCGCTGGAGAAGGGAAACTGGAAATCTTTGTTATGATACACGGCAATTCGGTATGTACATATTTGGCACCGTCGTCGTTCCTCGAACTTCTCCCAAATAACATACTCATGCACATCCTCGCGATCTTCAAATTTCGCCGAAAAAAGGGTCCATTGACTGCATCCCTTAAAGTAATAAACAAAGGCCGAGGATCGAATCACACCACATATGTGAAGACTTACAGCGTTCCATTCTCATACACCATTCACACCCCGATCCATTCCAGAATCCACCTCGACAAACCTCATTCCAAGACAAAATTTGAATTCAGCATTTTCGATTTACCCGAAGACGAGCATCCTGTTCTCTCATTGCTCACACCCACGAAACAGGTCAGGCAGTTGGAGAAGGTCTCTAGGTGTGATGATGGTAGTGTCACATATGCTCTGGAAACCTGCGTGGATCAGAAGGGAGAATGGAATCTCGTACATTCCGAGAAGAGTTCGCATAGTTTCAACTTCGTTGCTCAATATGTTGCAGAGTAGAAAGAAGATTGATAGATCGATATGCGTGTATAGAAAATTTTTTTATTCCATTTACTATTTATGTTTCATATTGTACTCATAAAATCATTGCCTCTTGTATCACTTAAAATGTATCATTCATTATTTATTTATTCATTATTAATTAAAAATCATTGAAAAGTTTTTATATTTATCTATCCGTAACCGTGCGCATGCCAAATTATTTGCTTTCAATTATCGCGCCAGAGCCTACTTTATTGTAGCGTGCACAACACTGGGCACAGTACAAAGGCCACTCTGGGTTCTTAGCAAATGAACACCTTTGGTCTCTTGATTGACCCAGGATGCCACTTTTTCTGTCGTTGTTATTAATCCCGGTTGCAAGGTCTCCCAAATTTTCTTCTTGGGGTTCAATAATGGCTCGGGGGAACCTTGCGAATATTTGAAACAAAAATTATTGACCGATCTGGCATTAGGAAAAATGTCAAAAAGTGTCCACATATGAAAATATTTTCGCATACCTTCATACCCCTCGAAATACACTCGGTCACCTGGTTTTGAACCTTCTGGTGGTTCAACGAGTTCAACTTTACCCTCTGCCGAGGTCGCCGCAAGCACCATCGCAAATGACTTGATACCACGCATTCTAAATGTATACGTAGTTCGTTGTAATAAGATTCACCAATGAGAAATCACTTTTTTTTTCTTTTCGATTCCAGAATGATCGATATAAAACCTACGCTGCTGGTTTCAAGTTGCATAGCAGGACCACATCACGATCCTGGTGAACGTTAAGAATAACTAACACGTTAAAACACTGCGATTTTTATTAAAAAGTAAATCGAATAACACAAACTTGAATTTGATCTATTGGAATATGTTTAACCAATCCACTAACTACTGTCCTCGGATCCGCCTCGCCAACATCGATCTGCTCAACATACAAGGAGTCCGCGTCAGGATGTTTCTCAGCTTTTATGATATGCCCAACCCGTAAATCGAGCATGCGTGGAGAAACCGACGACAAAGATCCGGCAGCATTTGTATCAACCACATCACCAGACTCCTTCTTTTGATCTTTTTTATCTGACTTCTTTGTGGCTTTCTGCTTTGAGGGTGGAGATTCGGTTATTGGGCCTTGATCACTAGCTCTCGGCTTATCGGATTTGGTTCTCTTCGGTTCAATCGCCTTGACGATCTGATCGTGAAACATGTTAGCGCCAACTCTAAATCACGTTATGCAAAAAGATCAAATAAATAAATATAAATGACACCTTGGGAGCATTCAAATCAATTTCAACAATATTTAATTCACAACGAGGGCCTGACTCTACGGTAGCAGTGTGCTGAATGAAGTCAAACCAACGCGTCAAATTAGGAACTCCAAAGCGTTGATGTGTGGACAAACCAGCCTAAGTTTAAAGAAAAAAAAAAAATTATTAGCGCCAACACCGACATCCGATAAAGTCGTAATGCAACTTACAAAGAAATTATGAATTCGTGCAAACACAACTAAATCTGCCACCGATAAGTAATTCCCCAAAATGTATGTTCGGGTAGCCAAATGCTTGTCTAGAACCTAGATAAATTAGTCAAAGATCACCTTAAATATTTGTCGAAATCATCTGGATGAGTAAAACATTGCTACCAGTTACCTCGGCGAGTTTAGATAAATTCTGGTCGACCGAATGCGTAGTATCTAGCCATTTTTGAATCTGGGGATATCAAATACATAGAATGATACTTTGTCAATTCGAAATCACAGAAATCATCCGTTTAACGCTAATAAAATAGAACACAAAAAAACCTTCAACATAATAACCCGATTGGGAATATATGAATATTAATGTTAACCATCCTTAAAAACTCACCTCAGTAACGTCACCAGGATCCTTAGCACCGATAGAATTTTTTCCAAAATTCTCGGTTAAATATTTAATGATCGAACTTGAACCCGAGATATTTGTTCCGTCTGATAGTGTCAAGGAAGAATTCTAAAAGAAACGGTATTGTAAATACGTACCCGGTGATTAATGCTAATGCATTACTCCACTCACCTCACTACTGGATTCCTGAACATTTATGTCACAAACTGAAGAGGCCAGGTAATGATACACAAGTTTGGTGTTATGATCATTGATCGCTATCGAAAGTGTTGCCATTGAGAAGTTTGATCTATCGACTGTATGCACAAAATCTAAACTGCCGATCACCATGAGTCATTATTACTTGTATTTTTTACTATGTTTTTAAATTTATTAGATATATTATTAAGTACTCGTACTCATTTAAAAATATATAATATTAATATTTTTATTTTTATATACACTGTACAGTATATACAGTTTCCGTACCGATGTACTAAATCTTTATTTATTTCTAATTTATTTTTTTTTTAACTGCTAATAAATATTTGATTAATACAACTTTGAGATTATCTATTAATAAAAAAATATATATAGCAGATAGAAATTAAAAAAAATTTTTTTTAACTTGTAATCATGCTATTATTATATATTTCTTATTGAGATATCAAATAAATATCTACAATATTATATGGATTTTTATATAATAATTAAATCTTCGTACAATGAGGAATTTACTAAGTTATAGTAATTTGAATTAAACAAAATAATGTTTTGATTAAATACTTTAAATCAAATTTAGTAATAATATTTTATTTCTTTGATAGATTGATACTAAAATTCTATTTACTAGGATTATTATTAACAATTTGTTATTATAGATTATTCTAAAAAATAATAAATTGTTAAATTAATATATTAAAAAAAAAAATTTTTTTTTTAATTTAAAAGGTTTTTATTCAAATAAACAATCATTAATGTTGATATTATATTATAGTTAAAATAATAAAAAAAAAATAAAAATTTTAACTATTTAAAAAACTTTAGATATATAGTTGCTTTCAAAAGTTTGAGTCTATTTACTATATTTTTATTATAAATTTCAATCTTAACAATTTTTAAATCCTTAATTATATAATCAAAAATTATAAAATTCATATATTGTATATTATATTTTAATACTAGTTTTATTTATTTTACTTTTTTTAAAAAAAATTTATATGTGATTTTTAAAGTTTTATTATTATTAAAAAATTTT
>CAJVPT010000378.1:0-31330 GCA_910592055.1 Acaulospora colombiana
CGTGAGAATTGTCTCATGACCCATCTTTCGTTTGAAGGTACGACTTGGTGATCTTCGTTGGCGAAATGTTGAATAAAACGCATCGTATAAATTAAGAAAACATGGATTACTACGGATATATTGTGAATTGCTTTATTTATTGTAACGAAAAAAAAGTTTTACATTTTCCGAAGACCCATAATCCGCTGTTGCCGTTATCTTTGACACAGAAATAGTCTTTCGTGGTAAATAGGTTGGGTTAATAAAACACTCCATTCATCATTTAAAATATTTACTTGTGATTTAGTCATCACTTTTATTAAAAGACAGTTCGGTTTTGATTGTTCATAAAAGAATTTTGTCAAATGGATAAATCTTGAATAATGGAGGTATAAAATAATAACTAAGGAACGTACTTTTTCGTCAGGTGCTTGAAACGACTCCACAGGTCCTTGGTTAGCCTACGAGCGTTTACGCTTTTCTGATAAGAATTATTTGACTCTCGTGCTTTATCGAAAAAAGAGAGAGAAATAAAAATGTCAGACAATCGTTAAACGCAACAATCCAACAGTACATATAAGCGGGAAAAATTTTTTGTATATATATATATATGTGACTGAGTCACAAATTAAATAATAAAGATTGGGATTTTTTTAATGCTCTAAATTTCACACATGAAATCATTAATGACAAAAAAAAAAAAAAAAAAAAATGATTTCCAACTTCGAAACTCATAGAATTTGTCTCTTTTGCTTCTGAACATGCTGACGTTGGATCACACCACTTATAGATAGAATGTGATTGGGAGATTTTGACAAACCATTGTATTTTGCTGAATCATTGCAACGGTTTTCAGGATTTTTTTGTTTGGATTTTATTCGTTTGAGCTGCTGTTGAGTGTAAAGGTTTAGCCTCAGAGCGTAATCATTCCTAGCAGCTTGAATCATAGCTTCCGTTGGTTCGGGAGTTATTGTGTTTGATGCGACGGTTGTTTCTTTTGGTGGCCTTTGAGAGAATCGAAGAGAAGTTGCCATTTTTCGATTGATTTTTCCTTGAGACTATTATTTGTTTAAATAATTTCTGAATTTGATTTAGATATTGATGAGTATGAGTGCACGAATCTTTATTCAACTGAAAGTTTTAACATCAGTAAGCGCTGTATTTATATTGTGTGCGCCATATATTATACTATATAAATAAAAAATAGTAAATGGTCATCAATATATGTATCAACAGCGAAATTGTTTGTTTTGAACGTATGTTGATGTCATTATGCGTGCTAAGTAAATTTGATGATCATACGTGTACATCAATACATGTTATTTTTGTTAACACCTGCAAAACCTTAAGCATTTAACATATTAGAAAATGGATAATGACGTTATAGCGTCAGAGTCAAACCCTTGCATTGATCAAAGCGTTGAATTAATGGATTACATCACTGCACGTACAAAGTAAATTCAACGATCACTCTAATAAAATCGTACCATATTCTAGAATAAAAAAAGTTTAAAGTCGTCAATCTGACGCAACAAGAGGCTTCGGCTGCCAAATAACGTAAATGTACCTTCCGACACTTGTCCTATACATTTTTATTGGTGGCGTCAAATTTGGTTTCCACGTGATTAAATTTTGTGCGTCGAATTTCTATATTTAGTGTGATATCCGCCGAGAAATTCCAAGTAACATCAGGGTCCCGTATGTTCCGAAAGTTGAACATTTTAATCTCCTAAAAATTACTCCTAGAAGCAAAGTTTGTCTTATTATCCCGGATTTATTTTATAATTAATCGACACATTTCATTTCTGACGTGAATGCAATATTCCCGTATCAGGCGTCTTTCTCCGTGGGATCCCCTCCAAGTACGTAATCTTCTACGATCTATATAGCACACGAGTAGAATATCGGGTTAGAGAATTATTCGTTAGACATTTCCTATTATAATTATTGATGATTACATACACTCCCAATAATATGCAGATCTCATCTTTAATATTAAAACGAGGTTTTATGGATCAGGAAAATTTTCTCAGTAGTTAAACTTATTATGTAATCTATTTTTCATTACGTAAATCTCGTGCTGTCCATATACAGCTATCGTCTGATTTCGGTTCGGTCCTATCTTATCCATGGGCAGAGAACTAAACTACGTAAAACGATTAACGATTTTCAATAACATTGATTCAAACCAGTTTAGTTAGTCGGCATCTTTATATCACTTGATTTAATAGCCAATCTCGTTTTTTTTTTTTTTTTCTAAAGGAATGCTGTTTGAACGAAAGCCAATACGAGTAATTTTTTTATTATTTTTTTTTTTTATTTTTTTTTTTTATTTATTTTTTATTTTATTTTTTATTTTTATTTTTATTTATTTATTTTTTATTTTTACTTTTTATTATTATTATTTTTTTTTAGTGTCTGCATCCATGTCTTTTCGATGACATAATAAAATTACTCGGTATTGTCGCCAAGGGAAAACCTGTAGCCGTCAATTATTCATCAGACATAGTCGCACATGATATCTCATTTGCATTATGCCGATTATAAATTATATTACTAATAAATTGTAAATATTAATTAAGTGTTTTTTTTGAATATCCGCAACCAGGCTAGATCGTAGTTTTGTATAGTTATAATTTAATTCAAAAGTTAAAATATATAAAAACACATCATTATTTTATTTTTTTTATTTTTTAATAAAAAAATAAAAAAATTTTTAAATAACCGAGTAAATTTTCTGGCAGTAGAATTGTGATCTCAAAATTTACATTAAGTATGTATTGTTTAAAAGTAGAGTTAAAAAAAATTATATCTAGTATTTTTGTTATCTTCAAAAATAATCATTCAAATTAATACAAGTTACTTATTTATTTATTTTATTATTTGTCAAATAAATTATTTTATTAATCAAATATATACAAATAAATCTTTTCAATTATTAATATCTTTAATTTTTTAAATAATACAAAATAAATAAAATTAATTTAAAATTATAAAAAAAATTTTTTACTAAAAAAAAAAATTAATTTAATTTGAATTATAATAAAAAAATTTTTTATAAAAAAATAAATAAATAATAATATATAAATTAATACTTTTAAAAAAAAGTTTTAAAAGTAATAATTGAAGTTAATGAACTAATTTAAACTGAAAATTTATGAAATCTAAAAATTTATCATAAAATATTTTTATTAAAACATTAAATAAATAATAAATATTCATAATATTATATTAATTATTATATAAGAATTAACTTATTATTATATATAGTCACACTCTTTCCTGACTACTTGAGGTGTAGCAACCTCAACAACAGAAAAATAATTTCAGCACTAGAAACTTTAAGGTTTCGCAGCTCGAATAACAAAGAATAGAAAGGTAGCAAAAGGCAAAAAGAAGGAACAAGGAAATTGTCTCTTTCCATAATCAACTATATGTCAAGAAGCCCATCAACATACAGATCAAGGCACTAATAACTTCAGCAGTAGAACTTAACCACAACAATAAGGAAACAGACTCTTAGGAAGACTTAACGAATACAACCGCTGGCATAGCAAACATGGACATAAAGACTGAAACTTTTCAGACAAAACAAATATGAAGCAAACAGATGGAAGAAGCGGAAAATAACAGTAGAACCTTCCCAACCAATCATGCACTCCAGGCAGAAAGGAAGTCATACCAGGAACACACTCAAGAAGAAGTGAGCATTTCATCAGGAGTACGAAACATCACAACACAAGATAAGCTGGTCACCGAAGTAAACGAGGAGAAGCTCTGAACGTCAGTAGACCAGAAGAATAAGATGGCTCGCTTCACTAACAAGTCTAGACTGAGAACACCAGTCAACCCAGAAGTTAGATACGGAAGAGAGAAATTCAAGGTGATAATCAATGTCAATGTCACCCCAGGCTCAAACAATAATGCAAAGATCCTCTACTTAACTAAAGTTCTCAACTCCTCCTAGTACTCATTGCAATCCACAACAAACATAACAAAGAAGGCACCCGAATTGTCACAATTTTTGAGAATCAACAAGTAGCAATGACACAACCAAAATGGAGTTACCAAATCTAGGTGACAATAAGCTTATACACATGCAGATCAGCAGACAAATGATTGAAAAGGGTAAATCTATAGTAGTCTGGGACATATCCCTGAACACAAGACTTATGGAAGTCAGACAGCACTTTGCCAGATTTGATAACATATTGGGAATAAGTATGAAAACATAGAATCTGTGGCAGTGTGTCACTATTACTTTAGAAGAAGAGATAGTCAAGTAGGTCTAGTTAAGCAATATAGCATTCTTATCAAAAGGGATGCAGTCAAAATAAACGATGCCAACTGGTTTGTGGACCAGATGAGGAAATGATACAGCATAGTAGCCAAACTGGTTAACTTGTCACCGGGTACCACAGCATGGAACCTCAGACAGGCTCTAAGTGAGATGAAGACACGCATATGCTACATACTGCATACATATTCAACAAGATATCGATCCAACAAATTTGCAGTGATAAGTTTCGAAACAAGAGAAGATCTCCTCATAGTCAAGAACTTGACCTTCACCCTAGGTAAAACTATTATCTCCTTGACCCCCATCAGTATACTACTATGCTTCATCTGCAATTCATCAACATACCTCATCAGAGACTGTCCCATTAAAGAATGGAGAAAACAATGGAGAGATTTCAACCACACTCAAACTGAAAAGTATGGACAATTTACAGCAAATTCAAATCAACTAAAATGGGCAGACTTAGAGTAGACTCCTTATCAAATAATAAGAGAAATGCCAAACCAGTATCATATGCAGCAGCAGTAAAAGTGACCAGCAAACAACAGGACAGGACAAACCAGAAACAAACTTAGCACAAGCAGCAGAAATGGCCTTTTCATCAACAAGGGCATACACAGCAACTCCCAGACATCACGAAATCATGGCAATGCTCATATTGTTACAGAAAGAGATTGCAAGCCTCAAGAAAATAGTAACAGACCTAGATGAAAGAGTCATCAACTTGGAAGCATACAATTAGGAATATTATGAAGAGATGAAACAAGACTTAATCAATGGTGGAAAAGAGTTGGACGCAGCACAAAGAAACAGCGTCAATGGTTCAAAAATCTCCTCTTAAACCCAATGTCATGGGCTAACCCGGTGAGTTTGTCACTAAGCCGTAGCACCTCGCATAACCCAGATGTTTCACAAATATTCACAAGAAGAGAACATCTCCTATAAAGAACACTTAGGGAAGGCAGAGGCATGATGATTGACTTGGCCGAAGGTAAGTATCTCTTTATTGCATTCTGTTTCTTTGAGATATCACTAACTCTTATCTTTATTCTTAATGAGAACTGTTTTTCCTAACATATACAGCTCTGCCTTTTTGGCATGCATTGGTAAGCCATTTATACTTTTCTAACTAACAATGGGCTATCTACTCTATAATCAGCTATACTAATCCTAAGCTTTGCTAAACTTTTCATACTTTTCAGATACACATAGTTCCCTTATCAGTACCTGAGCCTTATCTATAGTTTCTTATCTTGCAACACTCAATCTTTCATGCCAGACTTTTGGGTTTTTGGATTTTAAACCATTACATGTAAATTGTATCACCCACGTGACCCATAACACCAGGAAACAGTAGACATCTATGAAAGACAGCAACAGATTAACAAAACAATGGAGGACATGTAAGCAAACATGCAGAGTGCACTTGAGGCCATAGGCTTCCTGACAGACAACCACCCCCAAAATCAATAACAATCTTATGTTTGATAAATCCAACAATCTAGAAATTTTTACAAATAATACTCAAAACACAAAAACAAACAGTATAGGAGTATCAAATCCAACAGACATAAGCTTTACAGTACAGATCGCAACCTCAAACACAAAAGGCCTTAACAAAGAAACGAACAGAACCTCTTATACAAATTTATAGCAGGAAATGAATTGGGATATCATTATTAGTACTGAAACAAATAGGAAAGACTACATATCAAAATATTGGAGAATGAAAGAGTATGAATGTCACTGGACCAATTCAGATCAAAAGCAAGGCACAGGTGTGGAGATGGCCCTTAGACTTGAATTGACAAAAAAATTAGTGAACAAGGAAACCATAGAAGGAAGGGTAATCATGCTGAACCTGGCATTTCTATAAAAGAAATACTTAAGAATTATAGATCTATATTTACCAATGAAGCATTTAAACTGACTGCACTTTGAAAAAAAAATAACAAGGTAGTTTAACTTGAGTTACAAAGCCAACTGGGAGACTATAGTGGCAGGAGACTTGAATAATACGAGCATGTCTAGCATAGATAGATTCTTAAGCAAATATTATCGCTTCGAGAACAAGTTGTCGTTGAACAGCATTCTAACAATAACCTCAAGAACTGAGACATGTTAGACACATTCCGATCAGTAAATCTACAAAAGAGAGAGTACACATAGGAAATTGAAGCGAAAATGGCAATTAGGATCGATCAGGTATGGATAACGCAAAATGGACATATGGAACTCCTCTCTACAGAAATCAAGAACGAGTATAGACAGATGTATATAAGCAACCATGGAATCACAATCGCCAAAATACATGTGTTCTTCTCCTCTTTAGGAAGAAGAGAAATATTCAAAAAGTATCCAATGCCCGGTACAAATGGTTAGTCACAGATTCAGCACAATGGGAAAAGTGGATCAGACACATAGAAGAGAAAGTGGAGGCCTGTAAAAGGCTATCTGAGTCCAGAACAGATGGTGACAAGCTATAATACAGCCTAAGAGAGATAATCCTCAAGGCAACAAGCCTACATATATTGAAGTTCAAAAAGACACAGGTCAAGACATGGAACAGACAAGAAATGCAGATGAGAGCCACATTGATCAAGTTGATTGAACTCTGTCAACTCAAAAAACTCTTGGCAGAAGTGGTAAACAAAAATCCTGTGACCAAAGCAAGGGAAAGAATTATAAACCTGGCACGAAACAATGGACTCAAGCTTTCAGAAGAGCTAGAGAGCCCAGGGGACTTTGAAGCAGCCAGAGTCAGAGTATCAATCTCAGCTCGTATAGACAACAGTGTAAAAAGAACAGTGTAAAAATAAAAAAGGCCATTGGTAATCATTTTAACTGGTTTGTCATAGACAAGAAGAGGATGATAGACAGTTTCCTCGAAAAGGAGAGACAGAAGATCAAATTAGACAAGTTAATAATAAAGGCCAATAAACCAAACATCATCCTAAATGAGGAAGAAATCAGGACATGAGTATGGAGCCACTTTGAGAAATAAATCAAGAGATTTATCCCAATTGATCCCTCACAGGAATGGTAAGAGAAATACAAACCCATACAACAAATTGAGGCAAGTTGGTATGAAGGAGTTACTAAGGACTTCTCGATGCTAAAAATAACCAACATCATATCTAAGGCAAGCAAAACATCAGCATCTGGTCTCTCACAGATCCTATACATAGCATTATATCATCTTGGCCCAAAGGCAATTAAGAACCTGAAAGTAATCTTTAACACAATCCTCCAATAAAAAGAAATGCCTACCGAGTGGAAAAAAGGAACTATATATCCAATCCCGAAGATGTATAATTGGAGAAATGACCTCACCAAAGTCAGGTCCATTATGCTCCTGGAATTAGTCAAGAAAATCTTTACCAAAGGACTGGTTAATAAGCTGTCTAACATACTAACAAGACATGAAATACTGTCAGAACATAACTGAGCAATACTACTGGGGACGAGCACTGTGGAATCTATTTTTACAATCAATTCAATAATCAAAAACATGAGAGAGAACAATAAAGAACTATGGATCCTCTTTCAAGACATAAGTAAAGCTTATAACAACGTAAACTTACATATCCTGGCAAAAGCCATGCAAAAAATTAAGCTTCCAGAGCTCCTTATCAATATCATCATGGAAGGTTTCAACGACCAGAAAAATACAGTAATTACAGGGGTGGGAATCACTGATCCATATACAGTCAGGAATGGAATTAACCAAGGTGATACTATATTACCACTTTTTTGATGAATATATTATGACCCACTGATCTACAAAATTAGCAGGATGCATGGATACAAAAGCATTAACAGAAATTATGAAAGGATGCAACTTGCCACTTTCTACTGTATTACCAATACATCAGTTATGACATACATGGATAATACAACATGTATCGCTGGAAATCGCAAATAATTAGAAGTCATTATCAATACAGCTAGTTCCTTCTATAACTTTGCTCAAGTTAAAGTAAATCTGGGCAAGTCAGAGCTTATTGTAATCAACAATAAATGGGAGACCTAAACAATCTTTGAACAAGACATGATCAGAGCATCCACTAGTGCAGTTCAGTACTTGGGAGTTTGGTTTGACCGATATGGCAGAAAGAAACATCAAGCAAACTTGCTCCACCAGACAACCTTAAACCTCACAAACTTGTTGCTCTGGAAAAAAGTATCGGACAAACAAATCCAATATCTAGTCAACCATGTAATCCTATCCAAGTTGGAATACTTGGTACAAGATCTTTGCCTAATAGAGGCCAAAACTGATCTCATAAATAGAAAATTGAGAAGGATAATCAAACACAAAACTGGTTTTTCTATCTCTGCTCTGAACTCCATCTTTTATAGTGACCTAGGCTACAATGTGTTCAGCCTCAAAAACTATATGCTCAGAAGCACTTGATCATCATCAAGGCACTTCACAAGATAGACAATTATGCTGACAGATTATACAGAGAAAGAATAATGAATCTTCAATGGGCAGCCTGATCAAAAACAAGTATTCTGGAGGTAGCCCAAAGATTCATGTGACAGGCAAAAACTTTATACAAGATGTGCTCATTCATGCACAAAAGCAAGTTCTGTTCTTTAGAGATAGATACTACAAAAAGGTGGCGACAGAGGAGGAGTTAATATTGATAGAAGATTATATGGGAAGAAAATAATATAACAAATACAGAGACAAACTTAGAGCTAACAACCTTAGATAAATCAAATAGTTTGTTAACTACAACAAGATCAAAACAATAAGTTGGGCTCAGATATGTCACATAAACCATCAAAATACCCAGGGGAGACAGCCCTATTTTTATAAAGAGATTATCAACAAAATAACCACAGGAACAATTAACTAAGACTTTGTGACAAGACTGACAAATCTTTATCCAGGGGTCAATCCCTTTCACAATATAGTCTGGGTAGAAAGATAGAGCAGCAGATCCCTGAAGAAGCGCAAGTTAATTTGAATTGCTGCGGAAGGAGACACAGGTGAGGAAAAAATACTCATAGGGAGACTAAGGAAAAAAGACATAAACATTACGACTACTAGACATTACACCCATCAGCTATATTCATCCTATATTATACCATGCATCGGATGTGACATAAACAAATCAATCACCAACAACACATATATTATAGAAATGACAAACAAAGACACAGTCGCAATCCCTGGAAAGAGCAGACAAAGTATTACAGATCAATACGAAAGCAGAGCAACTGAGCTTTAGCATTATCGCAAAGTATTAAAACCAGGCTGGACTACCAGAAAAGTCACAAATCTTGGGACCTTGAAAACATCCATATTCCCAGTCACGTCCACATAAAGGGTTGAACTGAGTGGATCGAGGATAAGGCAACCAAAGTAAAAATTAGTTAACTCCAATAGGACACAAAAGAATAGTAAAGAGTTAAAGTCACAATGGATGTGAGTAGCTATAAGAAATTTTATACCATTGCCTTCCAGATTGAAAACCTTGAATCAGAGAGAAAACTGAAATTGCATCCTTCAAGATCCTATGAAGAACATTGCCAAATGAGGCTGAGCTTAACGCAGTTATAATAGCTATCATATCCCTTTCACATGAAGCAGAGGCAACTTTAAACACGAACAGCTAGATAGTAGCCACAGCACTGGAAGTAAACAGGAACAAGAGCTAGATAGTAAGACTTACTGAATATACAAAAGATCTTGCAAGGCTAAAGGATATCAAGATCAAAGTTGAAAAGATCTGAAGGGATGGTAATCAGACCTTCATCAAAGTGGACAAGAAGACCAAGCAGAAAAGATCTAAATGATAAACCATACGTCTCGACATAATACCACTTAATAGAAAAGAATTAGTACTAGCATATAAAAATGGGATCATCAATTTAAATGCTAAGGAATCAGTTCATAACCATTTCAGGAATAAACAAATCATAGATTGGTGTAGGTTAGAGAGGAATTAGGATCTCATGCTACTCAACAATAAGATTGATTGGGAAGCAATGGTGAACTATCTACGTTATAAAAGGATAACTGTGGCACTGACAGACACTAAGAATCATTAACATAGGGATTTCAAGTTGAAGTTCTGGGTGCAGAAGTTACCAACCATGGCCAAACTACATACTAAAAGAAGGGACTTATACAGATCCAGTAGATTCATCAAGTACAATATGGCCATCGAGGACCAGACATATGTCTTTATATGCAAAGGGAATAAACTTGACTTTAATCTGTGCATGTTAGAGGTCATATTAAATTACCTTCAAAGCAGGGAGAAACAAAACAAACCATGGATCCAGAGATGGGTCAAAAATACTGAACGTAATGTACAAAACACCTGGATTAATATGATATCTAGAAGCCTAATCCCCAAGAATATCACAAATTTGGTTCATGAATGGACCAGAATTTTCAAGAAAAAAGAAGCCAAGTATACTCTCTTAGGATGCTTCGAAGGGATACAGAATTTTATAAGAGAAATCTGATTACAGAGATGCAAGGCAACCGGAGAATGGGAAAGATCCCAAGGGATCACTAAAACAGAAAAGAGAGTGAGAGGTAAATAAAGCCAGAACACACAAAAAAACTAACCAGGGAAACCAAAAAATGAAATTGGCTTGGACTAAAAGAAAACCAAAACTTTAAATTTTTTTTCACACGAAAACCCAAGGAAAATGGCTTTAACTCAGCTTAAGCAGATTAGTTTTCTGAAAGGAAGTCAACAAGCCATGAAGGTCAGTTTTGAGATCCAATCAGAAGATATTTTTTATAGTAATCTTATATACATGTTAGTATAGTCTGATTCCTAGTTAGCTTTGAAATAGATAGTACAATATAATATCTGAGTAAAAGCTAAATAAAGACTAACTGGGGGCTGAGCCAGCAAAAAAAAAAAAAAAAAATTATATATGATAGCTTACAAAAGTTTGAAATCATTTACTAATATTTTATGTATTTTCTTAATTTAATTATTTTTTATTTTTCTTACTTCCTTTATAAAAATTCATAAAATTTATCCTAAATTCCCAAGATTCAAATTATTTTTCCTTAATTTTTTCAATAATAATTATTAATATGATTGCTTTCCTAAAATTCATTAAAGGTTCATGATTTATTTAATAATTATTATCTTCTTTATTAATTTTATGATCAAAATTCCCATTTATTTTATGATATTTTATAAGTTTTTCTGATTTATTTTTTTCCCATTTATCCTTTTGTTTTTGTATTTTTTCAAATATTAATCTCTTTATTTTATTTTATTTTTTTTTAAAGTATCATAACAGGTCCACTTTATTAGGTTCATATTATTTTAAATTATAAAATAATTTTGTAATCTATTTTCTCTATGTATTTCTTCCATTTATCTTTTAAGAAAACCAGTTTGTAGAAAACCTCCTGTGGCTTATTGTTTCTTATAGAAAAATTAATATAACTAAATTCTATTAGTGTGCCTTAAGTATATGTCAAAAATAAATGTGTTCTCATTAATGATATTAATAACTAGACTTGTAGTTATCTATTACTGTCTCTTGAATATACTGTTGCTGAACTTTTTTCCATTTCTATTTTTCCATTTCTGATATAATACAGTTGGTTTTATTGTTTAGTTTCCATTTATAGAAATATTGACATTTGTCTTGCCATATATTGAAGGTAATAAATTGAATATATCTAATTATATCCTAAATAGTCTCTTCTAATTTGTTTCCCTTTAAATATAAGGTAATTAGTTAGGTGATGTCCCTGGTAATTCCATTTCTTATGATAATATTCTAGGTATTGTGTTTATTTATATTTTCAACTATTTCAGCTTTGATATTTTTTATTGATAATCTTTCTATTCTTGCTAAGATTTTTTTACTGATCATATTGGTAGTAAGGTCTTTGACATTTAGCCCATATACTTTGCATTGGAAAAGATAACTTTGATTCTCTATGTCTTGATACCTAAAACATTTGCTTATAGTATATATGCTTGAATAGCATTTGTGCAGTGTCATCATTGTAGGAAGTTTCTTGTTCCAGAGTTTAAGTAAGTATGTATGTATTCTTTGATCCCAAGGATTATAGAGTGAGGAGTTAATATTGGATAGGTGAAGGTTTCAAATTAAGTTTTTCCAATCTGTCTATTCTTTTTGATCAGCTGTTAAGTCCAAGTTACAATTCAATGTGTTTTACACTATTGTTTATTTGATTTGTTATAAGGTATCTATAGTTTTTCTTATATTTTGTATGACTTTAGTATTGTGAATTTTGTATATTAGCCAGTTTATATTGTGAGAGTATTCTATTAGTATAATAGTGTATATTGCATTGTACTCTTTGAGACATTTTTTGACTAGCTGGTCTGCCCATTTGTGGTTTGTTGAGTTCTATACTATTACTGTGTACTATGTGATATTGAGCCATCTTTGTCTGATTGTGTAAAGGTAGTAATTGGTAATCTTGAGATATTTATGTTTTTTAATTCTGCAGTTAATTGCTTGCTAAAGCTCATTAATAGTGATGGTTGAGTCAGAGAAAATGTAACAAGATATGTTATATTTGAGGAGGTGATAACTATAATAATAGTCAGGAGCTCTGCCAAGTTGCTGGAATACTTGGTTATGATTCATAGTGAGACTTTCAATATTGTATTATTTTTATCTTGTAGAATGATTCTTATGTCAATATGGTTAGAATCTAGTATCAGATTGTATGTTTCATTACAGTAGATGTTATTACTAAATAAGAGAGAGAAACTGTTACTAATTTCTTTGATTTGATTAAAAGTTTCTTTTGTTAGTTTGATGAGCTTGTTGAGTTGAAGAATGTGTTTTGTTAGTGGATCTATTTCTATCACTTCTATAGGTTGGTTTGGATAAGTTCACTATCTGATTATATTGCTGGAAATATTTGTATTTGTAGCTTTGTTGTTCTATTGTTTGATGATGAAGAGTGAATAGTAAAGGCTACTGATATTTTCACTAGATCTGTATTAGTCACTTTAATGAAACATTTGTCACCTTTTCTATCAGTTGTATTTATATTTTCACATCTTGTATAGATGGATAGAGTCGAATTATTGAAATGTTGGTAATGTTTTATTTTAGTATGTATTGTATTATTGCTAGTTCTTTTTTCAATAATAATCTTATTGTTGAGAATGATAGTGTATTATGCAGAGGTACTTGTACTAATAGTCTGTGATTTTTATTTACTTAGAAATAATATTGTACATATGATAATTTTATACATGATAAATGTATTATATACTATATATACTAACTAGCACATTAAGAGAAACCATACAATGTTCTCTTAATTTTTCCCAAAACACTTTTATAGAATAATCTAATTATCAAACCATTGCATTTGCTCTAACTTGTTCTTAAATTTGGGACTTCAGCATAATCTGCAAATCCTTCTCCCACCAAGATCTCCCAATAATAAGCTGCAGCAACTGATCATGCTTTTAAGTATCCCACTGATATAATATTTACTCTCTTCCGAACTTTAACCTTCATGACTTATAATAACTTCTTGTAACCAGTAAGATCATCAAGGTACCTGGTGCTTATCCAGTCTTCGTTCTGCATGACTACGAGATCAGTCCCATCTCCTCCATTTTATTAGGGTACTGATAAGATACTGATTGTCTCACAATACCTATAGACCAGCCTGATTCAATAAATATCAGCTACAAGTAACACTATGTAACTGCAAATTCTTCTATTTTAGTTATAAATAAGATAATCAGATCTATGCACAATGACATTTTACTGTCACTCAATGGAATACTGAATCTATTGTGATATGATATTTTCACTTGGCTTCTATATAGTATTGAACTCTGAACCTTTTAATTGCGATCTGAGAGCACTATCACTATGCTATAGACCCACAGGTTAGTATTAATCTCCTATTTTTCAGAATTTTTTTAAGTCTTTTAATAATTTTAGGGTATTCCTAATAATCACAGACTTTTTGTATTTCCTTAATTTCTTCTTCACAGATTTATTCTGTCATAATTATCTGAATTATTTTTATGTTTTCTTTAAATATTTTTTATTTGACTTCTATTAAATCTAAATTATTTTCAATTAATCTTCTCAATTTCTTAATTATTTTAAAGTATTTTTCAATATACACAAATAGTTTTAACAGGTTATATAATTCTCTACTTGTTCTCATTATATTCAAGGCTAATTAATATTGTTTTCTTCAATTATTATAGGGTTTTATAATGACCCACTCTTTTTTCAATTCTTTTGATAACTGTTCTCTGGTAACAGAATTTCTTAATAATCCTTTTATCCAAATAACTAAGCACCCTTTCTTTGGATTTGTATCTTTTTCATCAATATAATCTTTGTTGTCTTTTTCAATCTCAAAGAATGAATATAATTTTTTCTTTTCTTTAAGCATTTCTCCTAACTCAATATTATCATATCTGATATGTTTTTTCAATTTCCTTACAGAAAGTTTCCAATTATTGATTCTTTTCTTTATTTCACAATAATTTGTTGAGAGATTATATTTTACTATTGATTTGTTGTCATAATTGATTTTTCTATTCTACCTGACTAGGTTTAATTAGAGGGGTATTTATACTTTCTTTAATAGTTTCACTTTTAAATACATCTATTATTATTTGTGTCAATATACCCTTTTTCCAATCTTCTATCTTATTATAAATCCTTTTCATAAATTCATCTATTGTTTTTCCATATTGAAATATATACAGTTCCTTTTTTTTTACAATAAATATAGTAAAGTCCACAAGTAATTTCATGATTCCTATTTTCTTCTCCAACTGTTTAAATATAAGATATGGTATAGCTCCTTCCCATGCTACAAATACCTCATAGTCAGTATACAATTCTTTAATTTGATTTATTCCCATCTTATCATATTGTTCTTTGAAGTATTTTTCACATTCTTCACAAAAGTCTTATTCTAGTTCTGTTAAGTCCTTTTCCAGTTCAACTTTCTCATAATAAAAATTTTGTAAAGTTTCAAAAAATTCATACATGTTAAGAAGATCTCTAAATGTTTTAAATAGGCTATCTTAATTATTCTTTTATTTTTCTAAGATTCTAAGATAAATATTCTCTCTGCTTCATACACATTAATTGTTAATTCTTTCAAAAAATTAGTATATATGTGAGATAACTTATAAATGTAATTTTTATTATAAATACTGTATATAATAAAAATGCTTCATAAAATCTCCTGTCTGTCTATATAAGGTCTAGTAATACTCCATATTGTAATCTCCAGCTTTCAAAAGATTCCAACATAATTCAATTATCTTTTAAATGTTTTGTTAATAGTATTTCTGTTGTTAATTCCCCTTATATATTTTTCTTTCAATCTTTACTTTTATATAATTATTAATTATAGTATTTCTGTATATTGGATTTCATAATAGATTTTATAAATGTGATTCAATTTTATTTTTGTGTTTAAAAAGTCAAAAAAAGTTGTGTTATCCAGGATTCATCTTTTTGCCTTACTGATTAATTCTCTTAATTTTTCATTATATTTTAATAAAAGTTCAATTTCAATAGTTTCAAATTCTTTAGTATATTCAAGTATTTCTGAAATTCTTTCAGTCATTTTTGTTTTAAAAGGTTAATTATTCTTCCTTCCAGATTTCTTTCTTATTTATAATCTTTTATACATCTTATGCCAATATTCCTTAAATTTTTATAATTGCTCTCTGATTTTCTTTTACACTTATCTGTTCTTGTATTTTTCATAGTATAGTGTGTTTTCTATCTTGATATTCAAAGAGATCCATATTTCTTTCAATTTCATCCATAAGAGTATCTTTTTGTTCTTCAGAAACTATCCTGTAAATATCCAATTTTTCTTTCACTATTCTCATAGTATATCTTTTTTTATTATCTTCTTCAATTGTCAATGTGATTTTAGTATAAATATCTGGTTTAAAATGTTGTCTTTCAATATTATCTCTAATGGGGTTTTCTATTTTTTGTCTATTTTTTAATGTTTTTCCTTTAATTCATGTTATTTATATATCTTATTAATCTAATATCATCAGTTTTTATAGCATCTAAATCTATTTTTAAACTGTTATTTTTGAGTATTTCAGTTATTATTTCAAAAGTTTCCTTCTCTACTTCACCTTTACAATGTTTTTTTTGTATTTTACTGAGAATGTATGTGCAAGTCCCTTATTAATATATATAGAGTGTTCCTTTTCATATTTAATAGCTCAAGTTCAACTTTCTTTGTTTAATAAAATTTTCTGTACAATTTTTCCTATATTATTTCTTAATTCTAGTATGGCTTGTCCATCAAATTGTTCTTGTATTCTAATAGTAACAAATTCTTTGTCTTCTCTTAAGTGTTTTCTGACACTTGGTTTTTCCTTTTTTCTGATTATTTTTACAAGATATTTTCTGACATGTTTTAATATTTTCTCTATTTGTACCTTAGTTCCTTTATCTTTTATTATTTATTTAATTAATTGATCATATTGTTATTTATCTAAGTATATTTGAATATATATAGGGTTAATTAATCTTTTTGGAGTAATATATGAATTTCTTAATTTTCTAATAATTATTTCTAAAAAATAATCTTCTTTTTCCATAGTAACTTCTATTTCTTTGGCATATTTTATCATCATATATTTCATTCTTAAACCTTTTAATCTTTTTTCAAAAATTTCTTTCAAGGTTTCAATAATTTTAATCAACTAGTTATTGTCTTATATTTCAAATATTTTTTTTTCTCTAATTGTGTTTTCCTTATTAATCACATTTTCATTTATCTTTTCTTGAACTATTCCTTTTATACTTATTTCTATTATTAGTTTATTATATTCATCAAGTAATAAGTTTTCTATTATATTAATTATTTTTCCTTTCTTTTAAACAATTAGCATTATTTCTGCCCTATTATGCTGCATTATCTTTTGTTTCTTTTGAATTACTCTTATAAGTGTTACTCCTTTGATATTGTATTTGTCATATTTTTCAAAATTTCAAAATTTATCAATTTTAATAATATATTTAGATATACCTTATTTAGGTTCCTTATAGAATATTTCCATTAATTTTTCCTTAATGGGGTATCCTTTTTAATGCCAATTCTGTTCTTTTAAAATTCAAATATTTTATTTGTTTTGTTATCTTCCTTTCCTTTAATAATTTTTTCAATACATTATACTGTTCTTGATTTATTTTTTTATGTTTACTCATTAACTGGTTTATGAATACATCATTCATCATAATTATTAGAGTATATTTATCTCTTGTGATGCTTATATCTAGATTCACTTTTATATTATTAGATTTTATTATTATATTTGATAATATACTTGATCCATCTTCCTTTTGCTATATGATTTTATCAATTTTTTGTTTAAATTAAATTTCTTGTCCTTTTTTTTATATCATTTATCATAAATTCAGATGTAATTAGTTTCTTTTTCTTGATAATCTCCTCTTGAATTATCATCTTTCTTTAAATGTTTTAATAAGTTTATTAAATTCTTCATCAGTTATTTGTTCAATGTACTTGAATACTTTGCTTAAGATAATAATTTCATATTCACTATATATTGTATATTATCCTCCCCTGAGTATTTCAATATTATTAAGTTGATTTGAGTTTTATCACTAAATTTTGAAAATGAACTATCATTCATTTTGAATTTTTTAATAATTTCATTTTAATCTTTTCATGGTCCTTTATATAATTTTTAAAGGTTTTGTCAATATAATATTCTTTTTTTATCTATTCACAGTATATCTATATTCTGTATCCTACTGATATGCTTCTTATAGAGAATTTAATTTTTTTTTATAGATATACTATTAAAAGTTCCTTATATATGTGTATGTTTCCTTTGTTACTTCTAAATTGATAAGTATTTCCTCTTCTTTAAGTTCTATCCTACATTTGTTGCATCTTGTCCTTGATAATCCTCTAAAGATCCATGTTAAATATATTTTTCTTTCATATAATTCTTGAATCACCAAGAGGAATCCATAATGGAGTATAATGTCTTCTATAAGTTTTAATTCTATTATATTGTTTAATCTTTCTCTTCCCAAGTCCCTTGATAAATAAGATACATTTCAAAATCCATAAATACTCAATCATGGATTCTAATATTATTAACTATTTTTCAAATTGCCTCCAAAGCAATTTCCTCAATCTTCCAAAGGTTTCTATTAATATAAGAATTTATCTCTTTATACTAGAATTTGTATATTTGTATGAAACTTATTAGGTCCCATATTGTTCAATCCAGTTATCCTTAGTATCTACAATATATTGGTATTTATTCTTTTCACTTTCAAAAGTGAGATATCTTAATCTTTCATGTCCTCTTTGTATGTTATTCTAATAGTGAATTTCAAATTTTTTATCAAATCACCTCAACTTATTCATATCTTCTTGGGCTATTAAGACTTGTTTCTCTGAAATTTCCTTATCATATATTAGATTACAATATTATCAAATAGTTTTGTAATATAATATTAAAATCATGACTTTTACTGGCTACTTGTACTAGAAAGCTTGTTTGTTTCATCAATAAGATTCCAATTCAACAGTAGAAATTATTGTTTCAATCAATCTGTGATATTTTTCAATGTCAGATTTTTTATATAAGAAAAGTTTTAGGATATCAATTCATTTGTTCTCCTTATATATTGTTTTTTCAAGAACCCCATTACCTATCAGAAATCTTCTAAGATTTTTATGTACTTCTGATGGAAATTTTTCTTTCCAATATATGGATTTCTTTAAAAATCTATTTTCCTTATATAAATGATTTAGTTTTTAAATTGAAATTTCCAATGTGGGCACTAAGTATTTTCTAAAAGAGATTTCATCCTGTCTCAATTCCACAGTAATTTACTTAGAATTTCTTAATCTAGACAATTCCATTCTTAAACATTCTTTATATTTATGACCTATATCTTCAAATGCTCTTGTAATTTTTCCAAATTCCTGTTTATTCCTTTTATTTTCATATATGACCATCCACATGGTTTATCCAATATTTCTAATATAAGAATTTTTTCTTTTCTATTGATTTTCAATATGTCAGTAAAGAACACTTCTTTAAAAATATTGATAAATATGTTTATTTTCAAATCAAGATTTCCAGGTTATTAAATAAAGAGATCTATTGAAGTAATTGATATATATGTTGGTCTCTTCATTACAAAATATATTATTTTGATGTTTAATTTTACCTTGAATTGCCTTAGTATTTATAATAATTTTTTATCATTATCTATAGTCCAATAATGTTTTGGATTAGAAACTCACTTAATAAGTAGTTTGAAAATGGTTATTGGGTAGTTAGAAATGATAAAAATTTATAAATCAAAGGCTATTATGTTCTTGAAAATAATTGAGTTCCCAGTTTTCTAATGATTTTATGAGTAATTTTTTCAGCTAATGTTATTGTAACTTTATTATTTAAAATATTGTCCTATATATTTTAATATTATTTACTATAAATGTTACTAAGTATTCTATAAATTTTCCTTTTAAATTTTCTATTATAAAATTTCTTATTATCTTAATACATTGTTTTTTAAATTTTTTTTTTAAAAATTTACCTATTTTGTCTTTTAATATATGTTATATTAATCCTTTCAATTGTTTTCCCAATAATGAAGTGATCATTCCAAACAAAGTAATTTATATAAAATTAATTTCTAGATCATTTTTTATTAGTTCATTGTTTATTTTTTGTATAAGGTTTATTTCTGAGTGTTATCAATAAGCTCTATTCCTTCCTCTATTATATGTTCCTGTACTTTTAAATCTTGTAAAGTTTCTTTTGAATAAATATTTACTACTATAATTGTTTGTATGTTTATTACTGTAATTATTTGTATATCTATTTTTATTTTCAATATAATTTATTTTTTCATGTACTGATACTTTATGACCTTTTTCTTCACAAACTTCATATTTAATTCTCATTAATTCTCTATATATAGTTAATAGCATTCTATCTCTTGCCTCTCTTGGAGGTATTGAATAATATTTTATGTGATGTCTTATGCTTCCACAATTCAAACAAGGTCTTCTTATTAATTCTTTTACTCTTCTGTCATGTCTCATCATTGTTTTTGATTTTTCAAATTTTCTGAACAATTTTTCTTAATATGTCTTTTCCTTTTGCATATATCATATATTTTATTACTACCAATATTCACTCTATATTTACTAGCCCAATATCCTTTTATTTTATATTTAAAATATGTATTATCTTTCTCGTTTATCATCTTTTACATTTCCTCCTTAAAGAATTCTCCAATAGATTTTCCATTGTCATATCCTCCTTCTAATCTTTCATTTATTTCATATCTATCTTTTATTCTTATTAATAACTTAAAGCTAATACTTAAAGATGTATTTTCCTGATTCTCTTGTTTTATTGTCATTTCATTTATTCTTTGGGTTATTTTATTGATGGCTCTATTTTTATTTCCAAAACCTCTTTTTCTTATATATCTTGAGTTTGTCTAATTGGGTTTTTCTGAAATCTTGAATATTTTTCTTTTTTTTAAGATTCTATAATCATAATCTTTTCTAGCTGTATAACTTATCACTTGCTATAATGTCATCTTATGATCTCCATTTTTATATCTCCTTGTTCTTTTATCAATTACTGATTCTCTTAATTCAGGGAATTCTATTAATAAATTTATATATTTTTTAACTATCATCTATTGTTTTCAACCCCTCCCTGCACTATTTACTATTTCATCGAATTTGATATTGTATGCTAATATGTTTTGGTAATCCATCTAGTTAAATTTTATAGTATATAATTTATCAAATACATTATCTCTTTTTGATCTTTGGTACTATATATCCCTTATCCATTTAATATATCCTGTTGCTATTGCTACTTGTACATTATTTACCAAGTTATTGTCTATTAAATAATAGAGTCTAAATAGTATTAATGTTTTTGGTTTTTCATTTACCAGTATATTGTATCATACAGTTCTAGCTTCTTCTGTTAAAGCAAATACTAAAAATAATATTACCTGATATGCTATTTTACATTTAACTAATGGACTTAATGGTTTAACTCTTGCTACATGTATAATATCTTCATGGTTATCTAAAGTTATTAGTGTTATCTGTTTTCCATCTTTATATATATTATCATTTTATCTATTTCTATATATTGCTATATTTTTAATATATATATACACTGAATCCATAACTCCTCCATTGTTTATCTTATAGGATTCATCTGGTTTATCTCCTTTTGACAATTCTAGTACAGTAACCAGATTCATTATCTTTTCTATGTATCCTCTTGCATTTGTTTCATCAAATAAGGTATATTTCATCTTGACATCAATTTTCTTGACAAATTATTCCATTTATTCATCTTTTCCTGACCATTACTATTTAATCTTACTGATTCATCTCCATGTTTTTTAAATTATTTTCTTGATTGTTTATTAATGAATTATCTACCTGATTTAATGTTAAAAAAATCTCCAATGTTAAATTGTTAAATTCAAATTCTAAATTATTTTCAGATTCTGAATCACTTATTTCTTGACTATTTATACTTTCTTATCTTTCTGGTTGGCTTACTATATCTGAAAATTCTTCTTCAAAATTATCATTAAATATTTTCTTTTGTTCTTTCATTAATTGTTTACCTTCTTCTTCTTGGTTTTCAAATTCTATTTGTATTTCTGCTTTAACAGTGTCATTTATATAGTTTTTATTTTATTCTGTCTCACTATTTTGAATTGTAATTGTTTCATCCCTAGGGTATTCAAAATTTCTTTCCATTGGTTCTGCAACTAATATTTTTTTCAGTTCATCTGAATCTATCTCTTATAGTCCTTCAGATGATTCTTTTTGTATTTGTGTCACCATCCCTACAATTTCTGAATCATTATATATATATCAACCCAATACTTTCTTTCTTATTTCTTTTAATACTTTTTCGAGTGTTTCTTTTCTAAGTTTATATAATTCTTTGCTTTCATAGAATTTTCAGAGTATATGTTTTCAATAGGACTAAGATCTGGTGATTGTGGGGGTCACTCCATTGTCTTGATTTTAAGTTCGGACTTCATTTCTTGCACAAGTTTACACTTGTGAATTGGTGCGTTGTCTTCTTGTAAGATTGTCCCCTCAGTAGATAGAATTATTGGATAAACAATATCCAAAATAAGATCTCCATACTCTATTCCTTTCATATTAGATGAAGTGCAAATTAAATGATGCAAATCATATCAATTTACATATCCCAAACCATAATTGATTTGCGTCCACTCTTAACTGTAGCTTGTGTACAATTTGGATCATAAAGTTCATTTTTATGACACCAAATTCTAATTTTTCCACTTGAATTGATACTTATTGAAGATTCATCAGTCCACAAAACTTGTTTCCAATCTTTTTTAGTTCAATTCTTGTGTGCTCTAGCCCATTTTAAACATTTTTGATGATTAGCTTCACTTATCATGGGTTTCTTACGTGCCACATAAGATTTTATATTATTTCTTTTTAATGCCCTCATTAAAGTACGTGTGGACATAGAGGTTTGAGTTCTATGTGAAATTTCAGTAGTAAGTAAACGGTTTGGCAATTTTCTTAATGATGAATCAATCTTAATTTCTCTTACAATTCGATGCTCAAGATATTTATCAATAATCGGTTTGTGTCTACTATTTCTTCTTTTTAAGTAGCTTGTATGGTTGGTTAATTTTCATCGGCCAATACAATTTTTAACTGCCATCGCAAATTGGCCAATTATTCAGGAAATTTTTGCACAAGACATGCCTTCTTTTTTAAGTGTCTTTATCGTGTGACGTTCCTCTTCTGTCAAATCTTTTTTACAATCCATTTTCGTATATTGCACAAATTTTTCATATCAATACTTATTTAAATAAATAAATGAGACAAAAAGAAAATTTTTTTATTATTACGAACTATTATGTAAGTATATAACTAATGCTTTATTATTATGATTTAGATTTTCGTTTGTGTATAATTATTTCGCTATCACCCTAATGCGGTATCACCCGTCTGTACCTATGCATTTATTTTTTATTACCTGTACTGGATCCACTTCTTATTTCTTTTTATTTTTTTTTTTACTATTACTACTTCTTTCTGCTTGTTGTTTCTTTTCCCTTATCTTTTTAAGTATTACTTGATATTTATTGTCTTCTTCAATTACTTTGTCTGCACTTTCTATTTGTTTCTTTGTAATTTCTTTATACTGTTTTATTATTCTGTCTTTTGCTATTATTTCTTTCCATAATTTTATATTATTTTCTTCTAATTCCTTTATTTGTTATGTTAGTCTTTCAACTTGTTATATTAAATTTTTTAATTCAAGTCCTATCAGATTTTTTTGTACTTTTAGTTCAGTATAGCTTAAAATCAACCTTTTTATATTTTCTCTTAATTTTACCATTATGTTGTGACTATCTTTGTCTGAATTGTTTCCCATATATTTTTTAATTATGGCTATAGAATTTATTATTTAATTACATATGATTTTATTTTTTTCTCATATCCCTGTATTATTTCATCTTTTTTGGTATTCTCATATTTTTCTCTATTTATAATGCCTTGTAGACCTGCATACAGATTCTCTTTAACTTGTGCCTCTTTTGTTTTATCAACCAGCCTTTCTTGTAATGTTTAAATAACTTTATTTAATTTCTAATTTCTTCTTTCAATTCTTTAATTTACCTTTAGACATGATAGTATTTTGGATTTTTTTCTTTTGTCATCTGTTTTAGTTATATATTTATGTTCTTTATCTATTTTATTTAGTATTACATTTTTGAATATATTTAATGTTGATATTAGGTCTTTTGTGAATACTTCCTTTAATGGGTATCCTATCCATACTATATTCTTATGAGGTTCTGTTAATTCCGATTCCTCTTCTTTATTTAACATGTAAGCATATACCTTACAAATAATCATTCTTTGTTAATATCATAATATGTTCCTAAGTAAACCAATATTTCTTCACTGATTTTTAATTCAGTTTCTTCTTCTACTTTTTTTTTTGCATGCTTCTTAATATGTTTCACCAATTTCTACCTTTCCCCTCAGGTACTTGATATTTCCCATAATATTCATTATACTCTTTTGTTCTTTTTGACAGATACATCTTATCTTTTTTGTAAAGTACTGCTATAACTAATCTCTTACATGCATAGTTATATAGATTATTCATTTTTTTAAATATTTTATTTACATGTTCTTCATATTCCTTTGTAATTATCAAAGTATCTCCTTCTCTTTCTATTTTTAATAGTCTTAGCTTAACATATTGTTTATAATTTCTTTTTACTTTCCTTTCATATATTTCTATAAGATTTTCAAAGTATTCTTCAAGTAGTCTTCTTTTAAATATCTTTATTGTTTTAATTTCCATCTTTTCTTTGATCCTTTTAATTTCTTCTTCCTTATCTATATCTGGATATATCACTATTCTATTTTTCAATAGTTTTAGATATTTCTGTATTTCATTATATAATACCTTTTTCTATCTTCTTGTCACATATCTTATTTCTTTAAGATGTGTTGTAAATATTCTTGTTAATATTATACTTCTATTCATTATTATATATTGAACATGATTGGCTTCATTTAATTGTCTTTCTCTAATATTGATTATGTTTTTCTGAATTGTATATTTAAATCTTTTAGAGTTTTTACAGAATTTCTCTATAAGTTTCTTAGAAATTCTTTCTCCTGATATTAGACAAGTCTTTCTATGTTGTATTAGTACTTTTTCCAATTGTGATATAAATGTGGTTTTATCTGCCCCAATGTGTTCTTTCACAATTACTAATATTGTTTCTTTATTCATTCTATTCTATAATTATATTTTTCACTACTGGTATCATTATTTCTACTTCTATAATTTTCTAATGTTTACCTTCTTTAATTCATATACTTTTTTGTTTATCAAAGTCCTTTTCCTGAGTATTTATAATTTTTTCTTTTAATATATCTAGTTCTTTATATGTTGTCAATATTATTTTTATATTAATTCCATTTGACTCCCTTATTGCATCTCGACTATATCCATTCCTAGACATCATTATTCCTATTAAAGTCTTACTTTTACATTTTTTGTGATACATTATCAATGCTCCTAAAAATTCTTTAATATATATCATGCCTATTAGTTTCATATGATCTTTACACTATATAATTAGTATATATTGCTATATTTCAATTGTTATATCAATACTTCTGTCTTCTATAGGAATATGATTACCTGTTCTTTTATCATGAAATCTATTTTCTATTTTTTGTATAGATTCTAATTCATATTGAAGTTTATTAAATAAGTTTATTTCAAATGTATCTTCTTTATCCTTTAATTTTGTTTTTTTAGCTGCTGTCATTTTTTTCTTTTTAATTTGACTTATTATTATGGTATCTAATCTCTCAGTAGATTTTCATATATGTTTTTTTCTTGTTACAACACTTATTTTCTCTTTTTTTTTTTCTATTATTGATATATTTCTTTATTAAAAATATTTTTAAATATAAATTGATTGGTTAAAATAAAGTTAATGATAAATTTATATCTGTTCATATAGTTTTGAATATCATTATATCTCCATTTACAGACCTATAGATCAATAGTGCAATGGATGCACTCCCAGGTTACTATCCGTAAGTTACAAGTTCAATCCCACTCAAGAACAGTACTCATAATATTAGGTCACATTGTATAGAATATATGCTTATTAACCACATGTGTTCCTGTACACACCTACCTATCAAAACATTACCATCCGACCACAGTACTTAAATAGGTTATACAGGTTTTAGTCAGTTTTGCACTAGGACAAATGAAGTTATGACATCCATGCTACCTGGAATATGTGAAGCTATCGAAAGAATGCCAGGAATGACAATGATCGTCTCAAGATCCCATTAATCTAATGAAGAATCCATCTCTTCTCAAATTACTATACTCATAGGAGGTATTGGGAGACTTCAGTTGTCTATACCAGCCACAAAAGTTATCAGAGGGACAGGGCTGGGTTAGTCTCAGATTGTGAGAAAGTACAGTACTCATGATGGGAACTGCAGGGATAGACGCGTTTGGGAAAGGCCTGATGGTCTCGTTTAACCAAGGAAAACCCCTGTAGGCCATCTTTGAAGAGTGGTTAAGAATGATCAATGGAAGACTCAGATCACCGCAAGACACACCAATGATCATCGGGGCTCTGCATTAGACCACATGGAGATTGGAGCATCAAATGACCTAACCTCTAAAGAAAACTTAACATGGCAAGTATGTCATACAAGATTCGAACACACCTCCACTGTTAAAGAACCAATCACATCTAAGGAACACACAACAAATGCTCCTTGAATTAATAAAATGATAGTCTTTAGTGAATTCTTGAAACGCTAGGTGCCCAGGCACAGCAGGGTAGCTGACAAGATGGTACTCGCTCAGAAACGAGTAAAATCGGGTTATATTGAGTTTAAGTAGTATAGTTAAAAATAGTTATAAGTATAGCCTCTTGTAATCTAACAACTGTACCTCTCATAAATATCAATAAAAGCTCAGTCAGTATGACTAATTAAAAAAAAAATCTCTATTTACTAATTGATATTATCCTTTATTATTTTTTTTACAATTATTTTATAGTTACAATATCCTGATAAGTAGTAAAAAGAAAAAACTTTTTCTACTGATCCTCTGACCACACACAAAAAAGATGTTCGCAAGAAGTTTTATACTTCCTTGCTAATAAAGTCTTTATATTTTCATTAAAACAATTTGAAGCTTGTCTTTATTTATCTCTCCTATCTTTCCTTACTTGTTTATAAACTCCTTTGAATAAAAACTTGAATCTCTAGTGACTTGAAAAGACTCAAGTACACACTTTCTCTATTAAAGGTAAGAAGGATCTAGGAAGTAAAAGGACTTGACAAGTGAAGTGTCACTTTACAGAGCTGAAAGCGACATGAAACAGAGATTTTATTGACAAGAAAAGGCTTATTTCCACCTTCTTACATACTGTCTTATACCTTCTTAAAGTGTTTACTGTTATTCACAGTTTTCTTGAGTAATTTTGCCTACATCAGTTTGATCCTGAATTTTTGGTAGCATGGCATTACCTAGTATCCGATTGGTTGACATGAAATACATTAGTAGCTGAATATAAACAAGCTCCTATTGGATATCTCATATATTCTGATGATGTCATTGATGATTGAAAGAGAAATCATTGATATGAACTCCTTTATTTCTCCAAATGAGTTTAGCTGAAATAAAGAAATAATGAGACCATTAGGATAGGCATTAAATTTCCTAGGTGATAAAAAGATAGTTATTTGTTCAAGTTGAAATCTTCAACTTCTTATCATCCTAGTCAGGCAAAGTACATGAAGGAGATTATTTCCTTATCTTGGTCAAGCTATAAGACTGAAAAGCAAAAAAATATAAAACATTGTTCTTCTCTAGAATTAAGAATACATTTACCAGATATTGTATAATAATATCACAATCAAGATGAATACCAGTAAAATTCCTTTAACTAGGCATGGCTGGTAAAAAATATCGGAAGTTACTCAACAAGACTGAAAAGTCATATAAGAATCTAGGGTTTTCTATTAATTGTCTTCTTTTGTGTGGGTGAACACAAAATCAAGACCAAAAGAAAGAAAGTGTTGAGCAAGACACTAGATTTGAATAGGCAATAAGTACTTTAGATGGTTACAAGAAAATAATAAAAAGCATGAATGGATAAGTTCCTCAGACAGTTAGAAAGAAGAAGGATATCCCAGAAAGGTTGACTCCTAATAAGAAGAGGTTTTTAGCAGAGATCCTTTGGAGGATATAGAGCATTTTTAATTTTTTTTTTTTCTTTTATTTTTATGTAATGCATTTGCACATTTTTAGATACTTCTTTTTTTTTTCTTTTCTTTTTTCTCTTTTATAATTTCTTGAATTCAGTTCCTTGAAGAATAATAAGCAATAATAACCTGCTGGCAATGATGGATAAGTTAGAAGAGTCTTCACCCAAAACTTGATTCAAAGTAAAATATTGTTTCCAAGGTTATACTTAGAGGTTAAAGCTCTTCTGAGAATTGAAAGCTATTGATGAGTGTGTTAATATGAGTCTTTTAGTTTAGCTATATTGCAATTGCCCTATATATTTCTAGTGATTTTCTTAATAATTGATAAACACATAGTACTGGCCTAACCATGGGTTTAAAAAAAAAAAAACCAATGTCCTAGTGAGTTCCAACAATGATATATACACCTATTTCTGTTTTTATATTTTTAACTAAGTATTTTTTCAGGTTTTCTTACAGTTATAACTTTAATAGATCTAATTTTTCAGTAATACCTTCTTTCTCTATCTGTCTCTCCTTTCTTGTATATGATATATATATTATTCTTCCTTTTCTATACTATGATTCAGTTATTTTTTCTCCACACAAGTTACAAAATTCCCATATATTATTCTCCAGTTATTAAATTCTTCTTTAATTAATTGCTCTTGAGTTAATTTTTGTCAAAATTTATCTGTTCTCTATATCTTTTTTAATATAGTTAATTTGATACCTTTTTTATTATATTCCTTTTATTAAATTGTATATTCTTCTGATGCTATCTTAATTATCATTAATGATAATTCAGGTATACCAAATACTTTATGGTTCTGCATCAAAATTCCTGAATTGTACAAATTCATTGTCATCTTGCATTTCTTCATTATCTTCTTGAGGTTCTTTTTCATTTTCCAGTAATTTCTTAGATTTCTAATTTTCTTCATTCTAAATGTATAATATATCAGCAATTTTGTCTATAAGTATTTCACATTGTTGTGGTTCATATATTTCAGTAGTAGAATATATTCTATTGTTTAACCTTTTTCCCAATTTTGTTGCTTGTTCTTTGGTAATTTGTTTTTTGTTATCCCTCATATTTGTGAATAATGTTGTATTATTATATCTTTTAATTACTACTTTCTATTACATATTCTCATATAGTATTGTGAATACTTTTCACAATTCATTATCTTCATATGTTTTAAATACTATTGTATAAATATAATAATCAAATATTTTGTCCTTACTACTATAACAATTTTGTACTTGATAATTTCTTCACAAATTCTTAATAGAGTATTGCTCAGTTCTAAATCAATAATGTATTCACTGACATATCCCAAAATGATATCTTCTATAACTAGCATATGTTATTTTGTATTCTAATAGTAAATATATTTTAACAAGTATACAGGTCCTATCCTTTTTCTCATTTTATCTTTATTACTCTATATTGTTTCTCTGTTGAGCCATTTTCTTCTTTCCTGGCTTCTTTAAAATACTCACTAATTTGTTCCAGTGTATTATGGTTATTTTTACAGTTTTCTGATAATACTATTTTTTCATTTAGGATTACTTCAAGTCTTTCCTTAGTAGTTTTTCCTATTATAAATTCTGGGAATCCTTTATAAAACCCAAAAAACCTTTTCCAAAATAGTATATGGTCTTCTATTATTTGATCATCTTTTTTATATTATATTTCTTTTTTATTGATTCTTCTGTGCTCAATTTTTTACCTTAAAATATTATCAAATTTCTTGACCTGTCCATTTTCTTGAATGATATTTCACCTATACTTGTATTAATGTGTTCTATTTTTTTATTTACTATACTTAATTATTTTTTTGATTCTGGGCAATTCTGAAAATTTTCATATTAATTCAATGAATCTTTCATAAATTCATTTGAATTTTTCAAATTTATCCTTCGGGATATATACTTCTACAGATTCTTGATTTTCTCCAAGTTTTATTATGACTTTTTCATTTTTTATCATTTGTATTTCATTATATTTTGTTTTAATATCTTTTTGAATAATAATTTCTTACATATATTTATAATGATTTTTTATTCCTTATCATCCAATTATATTTTATTTATTTATTTACCTTTTGTTTACTCTATCTTTCATTATTTAGTATTATTCAATATTCATACTTTTGACTTATTAAAATAATTATTTTATTGTCAAATAAAATAATTAATACATATATTCTAGTATTGCCATTTTCTTTCCATTATCTATAGGTTTCCTTGAAATATTATTGCCATTATTATTATTTCCCTACCTTCTCTGTAAATTTTTTAATATTTTTTGTACCATATTTATGTCTGATCCTTTCTCTTTGAACTTTTTCAATAATTCAATCAATTCATTTAATTCTGTTTTACCCATCAGTATCCTGATCTTTATAATTCTATATAATTATTTCATCTTCACTGTCTTTTTTGCTATTTGTTTTTGTTTCATTTGTTGTTTCCACCTATTTATCATTGCTATTTCTTCTATGTAATATATTATGCTTTTTCGTTGATATTCTTACCATTGATTAGTCTTTGTATCTTTTCATATTTTTATTTTTCTTCTCATTTTCTCTGTACTTAATTACACTACATAAAAGTTAATATAATCTTCATGATTAATATAGCAATATTTAAGAATAAAAAAATCTTACTGATAGTATCTAAAAATATTTTATCCCTGGATAAGCCAGTACTTATAATGGTAGTGATGGTAAAAAGGATAATAGTCACTTCTGAAGGTATTATGGTGATAATAGATATAATGAATTTTGTAAGTATTTCTATAATCATAGGTATCTGAAGTATTATGATATCCATAATCTGTTAAGGATGACTCTTCTTGTTTTGATGCTTAATAAAATACTTTACTTAATATTTCTTTATGTGTTATATCTTATTATGATAGTTATAAAGATGATGAATACTATGGATGAAATTACTGCCCTGATTATTATTACATTAATTTCTTATTATGATTGGGTTATAGATATATCTTCTTCTGATATCATTATATCGATTTAATTTATCTAACATTAATATTCCTGAACTTGTCTTGATATTCCTAATACTTTCCTTGATAGCTTAACTGCTTCCTTAGGATAAGTATACCTATCATGAATACAATACAGATTATTATTATAATTGTTATGCCA
>CAJVPT010000379.1:0-31329 GCA_910592055.1 Acaulospora colombiana
TACAACTTAGGAGATAATATTTTGCTCTCTTAATAACTTGGATTATTCTTTAGCTATCAAGTTCATTGCTTACAGATTCTTACTGTAAATCATCCAAAATTCTAAATGACAGATCAAATACCTAACCATGTTCCCCCTTTAACTATTTATCTTTCAACAATCTTCTCAAGATTTATAACTTTGGATTGTTCTTCATATACAGTAATATCTTGTCTAATAAAGGACTATTATCTTCCTTTGAATTTTTTGTGTTTTCAAGCTTGTTTTTCAGAACTTAGTATCATTTAGATTTCTTATCAATATTCAAGATCTTTTTCCATTCAATTACCACTTTACAGCATTTGTTTTAGATCTTTTTCTTGAAATTTTTTCGCATTCATTAACATAGTCTTCCTATAGCTTTTTTTGTAATAAATGGTTTTATCTTGTAATGTAATTTGAGGAAGTCTTCAATATCTTTTATTTTGTCTTTATATATATATTCACATATTATTTTAAAAAGAATCTGTTCCTGTTGCTGTATCTCATTGAGCCATGTATTAACTACTTGATGTATAGCTTCTTAATCATCATTCTTGACCTTCACTTGATCAGTAATATATTGAATCAACTTCTTATTTGCTTCTTTCCAGATGTCTAGTCTTTCGAAGCTTGTTGCAAAACACAAGAACAGGTGATCAGTTGTTTCTTCATAAGTTTTACACCTAATACAAGTGGTTAATTTATAAACTTCTGGTTTTTACTTCTTGAGTATTTGTAATATCAAAAGTTCATTATAAGTAAGATTTATCAAAAAGCTTTTGTTCTTGTTATCTTTAAAGGACAAATACAATATATTATGAATATTAAACTGGCTTCAAAAAATTGTCCAGTTTATTTTGGTTTTCTCTTTACTTCATCTATTCTGAATCTGTCTTTAATTACTCTAGTCAAGACTAATCTTTCTATGATTCTATCCTTTAATGAACTCCCAGATACTGTTGTCAATGATCAGGCCTTTTTATGTAGCTATAGAGAATATTACATCCATTTCTGATGTGTGCTGCTATTCTATTGAATTTTTTTTTCTAGTTAATTTTGATAGTGTATCTGCTATATTGTGAAATAGTCTTCTTTATATGTACAGACCTTTTCTAGTATTAAAGTAAAACTTTTTTTCTTAACTAGATTTTTTATTTTTATCCAAAATGACTAGTTAGCTATTTTGATCTATTTTCTAAATAACATACTATAAGTGGTTGTAATTGTATGGTATTTCATATTCCAATAGCTATTTTACAATCTGTAAAGATAGTAACATTAGTATCTTAAGATAGAATATAAAGTACTATCAATATTGCTAGTATTTCCACTCTTGCTGCTAAAGGTCATAACATTCCTCCTGCTGAGAATTGATTGACAATGGTATTGTCTTGAGTCTGAATCCAAGTGAAACATATCTGATATACTTTTTCAATATCTCCTATTTCTTTCTTAAAGGACCTATCAGTATAGAAAGTAAAGTTTTTATGTCTATTGTTTTGATTAAATCTAAAAGCATTAGTAAGTTCTCTAATATCTTTTTTTGAGCAAATGACCTGCTCTATTAATAAAATATGCCAGTTTTCTATTACTACTTCTTTATATATCATTGCTACATTCCAAGTATCAAGTCCATATTTTTTTGAGTTATTAGGCATCCAATTTGTTGGGTTGCCAGAAAGCATTAGTAATTTTCTTATCCGTGTACTTTTAGACTTGTTGAGTTGAGGCAGGAGATATGTTTCTAAAGATAAAACTATTGTTATCAGCTTGGATAGATCTGAATGCCATAGGATCGAATTATCAATACTATTATAATTGAGCTGGTATGAAATAAAGATTATATATTACTTGAGTTTTCTTGACTTTTCCTATCATTTTTTTGATAAATTGGTAGTGATTTCCCAGTAAGTCTTCCTTTTGTCCAATGTATTTGATAATTGTTCTGTTCAGATTTCATAGTTGTACCATTCTAAATTTCTGAGTGTACTTCTGAACAAATCCTATTTTTTTGTAACTGAGAAACAACTTGCTTATACTATCTGGGAATACGACCTTTTCTATTTCCAAAAAATATTTGGACTGCTCTCCATTCTCTAATTGTTTCTGTAGTTGGGTTAACTAATTGATTCAAGAATATTATATTGTATTTTTTAAGAGATGCTATAGCCTTTTTATAATCATACTCCTCAAGAATTTACTTAATGGAAAGTAGACTACTCTTGACTTGAAAAAGATCTTTCCATTTTCAACTTTGATATGTGATTTAAAGTTTATTGGTAAGGACCAGAGTAGTAGTAGCGAAGTTATCTTTTTCCAAAAAAGCAGCTTCTGTTAAATATTCCAAGATATTTCTAGGCTTCCAGTATTTCAACTGATTCTATTTGAAACGGATAATTGTTGCTATTCCTGGATTTTTAGAATTGTTCAGCTAACAAAAGAGAGAGGTTATATAACTTTCAAATTGGATTTTCCATATACTCTTGAGGCCTAATATCTTTTTATTATAAATAAAACTATTTTAGTATTATACTATATATGAGAGTTTTGTTCTTGAAAGTTTTTCTATACATTGCTGTAAACTTATTGCATATTTTTTTCTCCATATGTGTGTACTATATATGGTATTCTATTTGGGGAATCAGAATTCTATTGATAATATATTTAGTATATTTTTTAGTCATAGTTTATTTACTAATTGCTAAAATTACAGATCTAATCTCAGCTTTTAACAAGTTAATTGTATTCTTGCTATTATGTCTTCTTTTGAACCAAACTCCTAGAAATCATGCCTAATTATTTTTACTAATTTTCTTGACTTCTGTTTTGTTAGTATCAGCATAAACTATTCTAGTTTCTAGCTTATTCCAATTTATTGTAAGCAAAATTGACTTCTCACTATTAATCTATAAATTATTTGCTATATAGAATTTTTTGGCCTCTTCCAAAATATTCTACATATCTTGCTTAGATTTAGCTATCCAGGTTGTGTCATCCATGTATATAATGACCACTTGTCTAATAGATAATTTCTTTTTAACTTCTGATGTCTGGAAGTCAAGTATCCACTCTTCTTCTATAGTATACCCATAATTCTGTTTATTTTGAATTTTACAGAGCAATAGATCATAAAAGATTCACCAAAGTAATGGAGATATTATTTTTTCTTGATCAATACCATCCCCTGCTATAAATGAATTCAAGAGTTCAATAGGGAGAATAGTATAACATTCTCTGTTCTTAAAAAGATTGATGAGTAGCTGTCTTGTTACTAATGGAATTTGAATTCTTGATATTGCCTTTTTCAACATTTCAAGACTAATAGTGTCATAAGCTTTTGCCATATCTTGAAAAAGTATCCATAATTCTTTTCTTTTTTCTCTGGTTTCTTTATATATACTGTTCAGAAGTTGGATGGGTTCAACAGTACTTTCTCACTGTAGGCTGGCAAAGTTTGATCCTTGCAAGATATCATGTTTTGTGAAGATAGTTGTCAAGCATTTATTCATTATTTTGATAAAGCAAAGTCTTGCTTTTTCTAGTAACACAATTGGTTGGATATTTTCAAGCTCACAGTGCCATGGTTTAGACTTGGGTATTGAATATATGTTACTGCTTTTCCATTTCTTGGATATTTGGCTATTTTCAAGGATTATATTAAAAAGCTGTACTAATATTCTTTTCCTTTTGGACCTAAATTTTTTAGCATTTCATAACTGATTTATGAGGGACCAGATATCTTTTTGTTGAAAAAACTTCTTAGTGTTTCGTCAAGTTCCTCTATTGAAATTTCTTTTGTTAAAGGGAGGTACCATTCTGGTTTGATCCATTCTTTGGGCTGATATTCTGCTTTCCAATTGAGGTTTAGGTATTTGAAATTGGATTTTTGTTTCATGAAGGCTTTTTGGTAATAGATCTTGACTTGTTAGTTAATAGTTTGTAGGTTCATAACTACTGTATATACTGTATGTTAAACTTTTGCAGTCTTATACTAGGAGTTTATCAATCACTATCTTGAATCATTTTCTGTTAAGGAAATAGTTCAGCATTTGTTTTTGATTGCTTTTGAGATCCTTACATCTGATTTCAAGGATGTATTTGATTTGATTTTTGATATAGAGGCTTTTCTTTTTTTTACAAATTGTATGTAAGGTCAATTCTATTTTGATAATTTATTTCAGCTATATTTTAATATAATTAGCACTTTGAGAAGGTGATAAGTCTAGGGTAAATACATTATCACTTAAGGTAAGAAGCCTATTGATTGCTGTTGAAATCTCTTTCTTAATAGAAGGTTCCCACATTGCTTAAGCTTTTTTGAGTAGATGGTGAATTCTATTAGCTTCTCTATATATATTAAAGTCATGTTTAGAAATAGTGCTCTCAATTTTGAATTTCTTTTGAAGTCATAATATACTCTTTTTGTTTTTAAAGTCTTAAAGGCTCCTCTAATAATAGTAGATTCTAACAGGTGCCAAGTCTTATCCAGTATTTGTAATATATTAAAGTTGCTTGAGGGCTCTATATATACTGGATCTTTAAGATTGAAGAAAGCAGTATCTATCCAGATTCTAAATTTTTTCCACTAAATATTTGTCGAGCAATATCTAGGGTTTTAATACCTTTAATTCTTTATAGTTCCTGCTCCTTTTTCTTAAGCAAGTTGTCAGTTGTTAAACAAACTATTAAAAGTATATGATTACTACTGATTGAAGTTTCCATAGATATATTATAGAAATCATATAGATTTTCAAGACTCAGTTTAGCTGTGGTTCAGATATAGTCAATTCTGTTATAAACTAATTTGTTCGACCATATAAAAATACTATTTCTTTCTTTTTTCCAAAGCCTTTGGACATTTGTGAAATTCCAGTCCTTTAAAAAGTTAAATAACCCAATTTCAGCTTTTTTATATCTAGTATATATCTTGTTATTAACAGAGAAAGGATCTGTTGTAAGATTAATCACAGCATTAAAGTCTCCCATAATAATTACTTCAAAGCCTCTTTTCTGTTTTTCATGAATTTTTCTCTATAAGATTTGTTATAGATGTTTACTTTATTTTTTATTTAGATAAGTAAACTTGAAAAATTGCAAGTTTACTTTTCACTGATAAGAAACTAGCTCCTATTATATAACTTTCTATCTTGTCTATACATACTAGCCTTCTTTCATATTCTTTTTTGATTAAAAGACCTACTCCAGAGCCTCTAGGTCTACTATCATTACTACTATAAAAGAACTTAAGTGTTTCTTGAAATTTGAAAGCAAATGCATCAGATCCAAATGCAAGTTTTGTTTCACAAATTCCAAGAATATCAATATCTATCTCTTGAATTTTTTTCCAAAGTCTTTATTGATCAAGAATTGTATTAATACTTCTTATATTATATGTTTCTATAGTTATAATGTTATTGATAGATGGTTTGATGTTGTTATTTTGATAAAGGGTATAGCTTTTTGATATTTTGATAGTATTGAATTTTATCATTGAAATGAAGTTATTTAAAGAGCTTATATTATTTGAGAATTTATTGTTATATATGTTATAGTTTGTTGCACCTGTCATTGGATTTCTAATTTTTTGAGAAAAGCTGTATTTCTTTTGAGAGTCTAGTTCTTTTTCAGGAAACTGTAATTGAACTGGTACACTTTATAATTATTGAGTTTTTTGTTTGTATCCTGATCAAGAACATTTTTTGGATTGTTGCTCCATTCTACTAATTCTTGTATTCATTTTTTCCAGATTAGCTAAAATCTATTGCCAAGAAGTAGACCCATTGTTTTCAAAGTTTGAGATATCTGAACTTCTGAATTCTCAATTAGTTCCTTGATTCCATCTCCTGTTTGAGTTGATGGATTCATTATTACTACCTATTAATCAAATATATCTAGCTCTTTTGGATCTAGGTTCTTGCCTTGTTTTGATTGTATATGTGACTTATTTGCTCCTGAACTGAGTGTATGATTCATCTGTATCATTGTTAAATTCATCAGTTTTTTTCTAGAGTTAGACTTCCATCTTGGTTTTCTATTGTGTCTAATATCAGTTCTTTCTATTTCTCCATCTGTCTGTTCAATATCTGATTGTATTGATTCATTATCTGATTCTGAAGTCTTCTTGTGATATTGTCTATCAGGTGAAAGGTCTTGTTCTTTTCTAAAATGTTCTTTAGCACTCCATGTAAGTTTATGACTATGCATAAAGATATGTTGCTTTAGAGCTTTCTCAAAATCTTGTGATAATGCAAAACATATACCAGTGTAACCTTGTCTTCTGAGTATAAGTAGATTTCTGGGAGTAAAGTATGCTTTGATCTTGGTATGTCTAACTGCTCGAGCCACCAGACTAGTAGTAGTATTATGAATACTATATAGTCTTAGAGATTGAGAGTTGCGCTACTTGATTATTTGATTAATTTCTTTGTTATTTGATTCATATTAAGTGAAGATAGCTCTAATAGTTTCTTTATTAATATAAATAATCTATTATTTCTCTAAATTCTTGAACTGTTGATGAGTTATAATATGGGCTTTTATTCTTCTTTGAGAATGTGAGTAATTATAAATATGAATATTTATTGTATTTCCATATTTTAATAAGGTAGCTTTAATCTCTTGACATAAGGAATTTCGATCAATATCAACTAAAGTAACTACTAATGAAGACTTGTTATCTTTAGTCTTTTGTTGAAGAATCTTTTTGTGTATCACATTCTTAGAGTTCATCTATTTTTTCACTTCCAAAGGAATAATAGTAAAGTTTTTTCCTTTTTTTTATTGATTTTTTAAACATCGCAAAGCATTTTTTTTTTTTTTACAACAGAACATAGTCCAAGTGTTTTCATTAAGAAAGTCCTTCTTAAAGGATTAAAAGTCTTTTGGCAGGCTTAGTGCATTTTGAAGGTATTTAATCCTTTCATTTTCAGATTCTCCTAGAAGCCTAGACATAAAAATCCCCATTTTGTATTTGCTATTTTCTTTAATATGAAAGGAATTAATACTGGAAGGAGATGATCTATTTCTTGTCTCATAGGCAAATTGTTTTATGATATTATCTCCTTTAATCTTTTCTATAATCTTCTCTATCTCTATTTGGTTTTCTACTTCCTTGTTATCCATTTCTATTTTAGTATTACTAGGAATTTCTACTGTTATAGTTGATTGTATAACCTCATTATTTTTTAGGTCTGTATTATAAGAATCGCTATTCATCAGAGATTGGGCTGTTAATATTTCATAGGAGATATGTTATAATTGTTTCTCCTGTTTGATTAGATCAAAATATTTATCTTCTAGATATGATACTAAAAGATCTTCATCTTTATCTTGTCTTTGAGTCCACAGATATATGATATATTGCTTAAGAATTATGACTTTGATAAAAATAGTCTGATTGATATTTAGGATTTGGGTGATAACACTATTCAAGATTGAGTATCTATTTGGTTCAGAAGCAGGGTTCTGTATAATTTCTAAAGTAACAGCTATATTGAAATAGCTTATGTTGCTTAAAGTTTTTTATGTTGATTAAATTTGTTTAATAGTCGATTAATGTATACATAATATGTGCTTCCCTCTTTTTCATCACTTGTATTATCCTATGTCTTTTCATTGACATGTTTAGATCATGTGATGGGAAAAAACTTATTGACTATTTTGGTAGATTATGTAGTTTAAAGTTTATGTATCATCAAAATAAACTACTATTATTTTGCTGTTACAGATCTTATTTGGAGATGATTGACTTTGTTTATCAAATCTAAAAATAAATATAATATGAGGAGTTGTAAATAAAACATATTTGTTTTGAAGTTTATATTTGTTATGTGAACTTGTTATTGTGAAAACATAGACATGACAGGTTTTCATTATACATTTTAGATGTAATCAGTTGTTATATTGTTTTGAAACTCTATTTTGTTAAGAAAAAAAGGCTTGGATGTCTTCCTAGATATTGCAAACCTTGAACTTAAACTGATTTATCAGCTTGAGTTATTGTTTATAAGACTTTTCTTAATGTCAAGAAAGGTGTTACCCTGCACTGGCTTGGCTGAGAGCTTATAGAGTTGAAATTGGGCCTTAAAAAGCTTATTGTGAATCAATATTCTTGTGTTTTTTTTTCTTCTATAAAAAAAAAAAAAAAAATTTGTATCAGAAAGATAGATTTTATTTAAATCTTCTTTATATTTATTACCAATTAGTTATATGTAGTATGAAGCTTGTTTAAGAGCAAAGATTTTGTATGTAAAAGTGTTTTCTTGTATGTGTAAAGCTGGCTTTTCTTGTTTTTCAATAAAATTATCAAAAAAAAAAAATTTTTAAGAAAACTAGAAATCAGCGGAAAGAGTTTTTTTTTAATAATCTTTTACCTTTTCTATTAATATAAAATTATTTATAAAAGTATTTGAAGAATTAAAATATAGTTTTAAAGAGTTTTCAGAAATTTTGAATCCTAGTATAAAAGTTTCATCATTCTTTGGGAGTTTTTGAAATATTTCACTTATTGTATTGTTTAAATTTTTTGAATCAAATTTCCAAAGTTTATTTGAAAATATAAATAATTTTGAAGTTGTTAAAAGATTTTTAGAGCTTTGCAAAAAATTATTAATTATTAAATTTTTTCAATTCTATATAATATAAAATAATATTAAAATTTATTAATCTTATTACGAACTTACTTTTGCATTAGTTGATCCTCAATATTTTTTTTATTACTTAAATGATATAATTATTTAATATATTCTTTGTGAAAACTTTCATAGGTATCTGAAGGAAATTCATTTATAACTCCATATTTTCAAATAGATAGAACTATGTGATATATCTATGAATGTAATTTTGGAAGTTTTAATTGTGAAGCTAAAAATCTTTTAAAAGTTTTTATAAATCTTCATGTTTAAGAATTTATAGATTCCTATTATAGTATATATTTTAGAAATTTTATAACATAGTTACAGTATATAAATAACTATTTCATATCTCAAATTTTTTTAAATCACTTTTAGGGAACTCCTCATATCTACTAATAATATATATTTCATTTTATTCTTGATAAATTATTGATAATTTTTTGATATTTACATTTGATATATTTTTACTACATATATTATTCATTACAAAAATCATAACTTTCATTAGATTTTTATATTCATCTGTGATTAATCTTGCAATAAATTGAATGCTATGTAAAAAAATCTTTAATTCTGGAAATCTTGAAATTTTTGTAATTCTTCGATCTATTTTATTTAATAGTGAAAGACCTCGAAACTTTTTTAATAACTTCTGAGTATATTCAATTTGATATTAAAAAAGATCAAGATCAAGATGATGTATTCTATAGGGTATAGTTGCTTTATATATATTCATATTACTATTTTTTTTTTTTTTTTAAGTACTGATGTAATCATGCTATTTAACCTTTATTTATTTATTAATATTCCCTTTACACAAATTTAACTGCAATGAAAAATACATTTCTGAAAATAAAAAAACTAATGCTCAGTATGACAGCTGAAACTATCAACCCTGTAAGTTACTTCAGTCCATATTTATGAATGTTAGTATGTCATGACTCTACTAACACTAATTTTGAGTGTGAATAAGGCACAGAGAGAGAAACTATTGTTTAGAATGTTATTCATAATTGAATTGGTTAATTGAATATATAAGAGTTTAAAGGTTTGTGTAAGATATTTCTCTATGATTGAGGATAGGGTGTGTGTATTGAGACTTCTTGTCAGCTTATTGCATTTCATCTTCCTTGTGATCTTGTTTTTTTTTTCAAGTGTAGACTATATTGTAGCGTAGACTCTAGACCTTCTTTTTTTCCTACTAGAATCTGTCTGTTGCTTTTCTTATAGCATTCTTTGCTTCAGTTAGGTTTTGGGTGATCTCTATGGCCCATGGCCTTAATTTGTAATTTTTATTAATTAAAACTTTGTTTGGTTATTACAAATGAGTAGTTATATATACTGAATATGTTAAAGTAAACCTATTTTACATGAATAGCTATATATATATTTAACTAATGCTATATACAACCACTACCAGCTCACTCAAAGCTAAAAGACCATATGATTTTATCTTAATTATTTCTAAAACAATTTTTTATTAAGAGTATTCTAGTTATCAGGCCATTGAATTCAGTATTCTGGATCCTGACTTTCGATCCTTCAGAATGATCTGTGAATTTCTTCTCCCACCAAGGCCTCCCGATAGTCAAGTCTATAAAAGCCAGTACAGTCACATGCATGAGGATAAGTCCTAAGAGGCATGTTACTGATTTGGGAATCTACTTTTCTTATTATTATTTTTATTGATAACATGATTATATCAATAGTAATTCTATTCGATTTCGGATCACAATCTGATCACAATCTATATATAGACCAGATGCTATATTAGAAACATTGGTTAGTTTACGATTACACCAATGGATAGGTTCTTTTCCTATCGAGTCTGATCTTGTGTTTTATTGATAGAATCGAACCCGAATCTTGTGATCTTTAACCTTATATAGAATGCTAACCACTGTATTATTGGTCCATTGGTCCTTGTTTTATTGCCATACTTGGATCATCATATTATCATTATAAGATAGATGAGATCTTTATGTTACTTTATGGCTTATTTTTCACTTGGCCCTTATATAGTATTGAACTCTGGATCTAGTAATTACGACTTAGGAGCATTATCATTGTGCTATGGATTCACAGGTCTATATTCATATCACTATAAATTAATAAAAATTAATATAGTCTATAATAAATAAATTATCTATAAAACTATAAAAACTTATGGAATACTTCAAAAAAAATTATTAATATTTTCTATTGGTACTAATTTTATTAGATTTGATTGAAACAATTCTTTCATATTTTTATAACTCCAGGGTATTATATTACTTTTTGATAAATTTATTTCTATAAGATTGTCTTTTGTAATTAAGCAAAAATGACATGGATTGTTTGAATTACTTGATTTATAACTTAACCAAAAGGATGCAGCTTCAGGCCAGTCAGCTATAATTATGGATATTTTTGAAAAAAATTGAACAATTTTATCCCCTATTGAAAAATTGATTCCATCTTTTATTGAAATTAGTAGCTTAAGTAAGATCTCCAGAGACTTGTAAAATGTTTCATGCACAATTTTTTTGAAATTTTGTAATTGTTTTTCTATTATATTTTTTGATTTGATTATTGATAAATATCCTAATATTTGTTTTACATCCAGTTTATTGCATCTTCAAGTTGATATATTTCCTAATGAAATATATATTGAATATAATGAACTTTTTTTCAAAATATCGCAATTGATTGCATCAGAATATAAAATTATTGAAAGTAATTTAAAATTCTTCGGAATAGAATTCTCTGCATCTTTTCACCAGTTGCAATTATTTTATTTTTTATATATTCATTTTTTACCATTTTATAAAAAAAATAATTAATAAACAAATAAAATTAAACATTTAACCTAAAATAATTTAATTATCTGATTATTTTGATATAATATTTCAAAGTCTTTTGAAAATTCTTCAAAAACATTTGAACCTTCAAATTATTTTTAATGCAACCAATAATTGACAGAAGTATTTTATATTGTTATAAGATATTATGCAAGTTTTGAAATAATCTAAATTCAGCTATTTTATATTATTCATAAATTTATATCCTTCTTGAATATTTTTTGGCAATGAACTAATTGATAAACTGATAAACTAGAATGTTTATTAAAAAAAATTATTTCATTTTCAGTTTAAGTACTGAGATTATTTTTTAAAACAAATGTCCTTAAATCTTCATATGCTTTATTAGGAAATTTATTAAAGATATCTTCAGAATCTTCTGAAGAATCATAACTACCTAAAGAATCTTCTAAAAAATTAATATCATAAGAATCTTCATTTGAGGAAATATTATTTTCAAAAAAGCTAATATATTTCGGAGGACTTTAAAACAATTAAATATAAATTAATAAATAAACATTAAATAAGCAAATAAATATTATTGAATATCTTTGAAATGCTTTTTATATTTTCAAATGATTTTGAAATGGTTGAAAGTTCTGACTCATTTAAATTATCATTAGATTCATTACTAGAGTCTACAGTCAATATACATTTGCTAATATGCCTTATATAAGAGGAATGTCTTGAAAATGTATGTTGACAAAATTGACATTTATAATACATTATAAAAGACTTTGAAGAACTTCAAAATACGTAAAATTGACCAATAAAATATTAATTAATTTTAACCAATCAAAAATTTAATTAATTTAATTTATAAGTTGTTATAATTTTGTTAATATGATTTCAATATTATTTTATTTTTAAAGCTATGAAGTAGTTTTTGAAAGGTGGCGAAGAATTGCATGCAGTCATAATATGACATAACTTCTTGAAATTTGTGTTATATAAGATTTCTAAAGTTCTTTCTTTTTTATTAATAACAAATAAAAGAAAAGAAATACATAACATGTTTCAACAAATGATTTCGGGTTTAGGCTCTGAAAAACAACAAAGAAGTACTTCGAAACCCTCCAAAAAGCTCAAGAGTACTCCTGGTATCCTGGATCAAGCTTAATAATGAAAATCAATACCTTATATCAAAATGAAAACAGAGCCAATCCAGAAACAATTAAGATTTCCCAGTTATTTTCTAGAATCTTCACCTATTAAGAGGTTATACAAAGAATCTTTAGGTATATTAAAAAAGATATAACTATTTAAATAAATACTAATTTGTATATTTAGTTTTTAATATAATAATCGAGAGACTTTTGAAGTCTCACGAAAGCTTTCATAAAAAAATTAAACAGTTATTAGAATGTCAAAAAACTGTTGAGAATAAGATTACTCGTCTAGAAAATGAAATTTCTACAAGACAACATTTAATCACTGAACAGGATTTTATTGAAGTAAGGTTTAATTTTTAATCTTTGAAGAACTTCAATAATATTTTTAAATTCTATAATAGCATGCCATCAAGAGTATCACAAAAGAAGTTTTTTTTAAAAAAATATATGCAAATTTCAAAGATTTTTACCAGCATATAGAGGAATATTTTCAGTGAGAACATTCAAAGTTCTTCAAAGGCCTCACAAGAATATATTGAAAGACGTATTATAAAAAGTATATTTATTAAGTGGTAATTATTGTAGTTATTAATAATATAAATAAATTTATTAATAATATTATTTATTTATTAGCTTGTGAAACAATACAGATCACTTCGAGGTACCATGGCTTCAAAAATCCAGGATGCCATGTTTTTAGTTTTTGGTAAAAATTCACTGGATACAATCAATATAAATGCAACTGCTACTGAATTACAGCCTAAAAAAATTCACAAAAAATCCTGAAGTGCTTCAAAAATCTTCATATCTGTCCTAAGGGAAAACCAAAGTGTGATGGTGCCATTCTTGAAAAAGTCTAGCCAAAAAGAAATACCTTTGAGAAACAAGTTGCATTCGCTATCACAATATGCCAAATGATTTTAAATCCATATAATGAAAATATTTTAATTAATGAAATATTAATTAAAAGCAAAATAGAAAAAAATAAGATAAGTTTTATAATTCTTCAAAGTATTATAGAGTTATTTGTTTACTAATAAAATATTTTAGAAAAAAATTAAAAAAAAAATTGAATTTATAGAAGGCAATTTAAGCAATGAAAATCAAGAAATGCATGAGCATAAAGATATTGAATTTTAAAATACTCTGGAGAAAGTAGAAAATGATAAAAATGATTCAGAATTGCAACTAGAAAATATAAGAATAGAAAGGACTACTTTGGCAATGAGTAATGTAAATGTAAATAATTAATAAAAATATGTAAAAAAAGTAATTATTTTCAATAAATAAATTTTTAAAAATAAATATTTTAATAATAATGCAAAATTATTTTATTACAATTTAAAACTTTAGAAATTCTCCAGAGTTCTATACTGTATATAAATCTTTACTCTGGAGACTTCTAATGATGATGAAGAGCCTCCAAAGCCTCCAAAGTTTTATGCCCAAAAATTTTAGAAATCTTTGCCAAAAAATTTCCTGATGTGTGACAAAAAAAAATTTGTATAATATGTCAAAAAAATTTTTTATACTGTGGTAAAAAATTTGACAAAAAAATTAATATTGTGACAAAAAATTCAATAAAAAAATTGATACTGTGACAAAAAATTTGATAAAAAAATTACTGCAAAAAAAAAATTCAGCAAAAAAATTACTTTATAAAAAATTTTTATAAAAAATTCAGCAAAAAATTACTATAGTAAAAAATTCAAATTTTATAAAATTTATTAAAAAATTATAAAATCAATTGATTAAATTATTTGTCATTTTCTTCTTTCTTCTCTTTCTCATTTTTTATTTTTTTTTCTTTTTTCTTTAAAGATCTCAATTTGACTCTTTTAAAACTAGCTCAAATTGGTTTTATCTTGTTAAATATTTTTTGAGATTTTTCATTTTTTTCTTCTAGCCTAACTGTTTCAAATTTCATTCTTTGTGTATTTTTCCTAGTTTGTTTTTTACTCTCTAAATATATTAATAATTTCTTATATTTGATAATTTTTTATCTTTTGGATTTAACTATCAATTTTTTACCTTTTTCTATCTCTTTTTTTATTTACATTCTGAAATTTCTTCCAAACTGTATGCCCAATTTGATAAGCCTTCTAATAATATCATGTTATAGAAATATAAATCATCATAATATTGTTTACAAGTTGATTGAAATACTTGAATTGATTTTGAATGTTTATTTAAATATTTCAACAAATCATTTAACTATAAATAATTATAATTAATATTATAATTATTTAGTATAAAATATTTTGCTGAAAAATACCTCTTCGAATATCAACTGTAATTATATACATTTATTCTTTTTTTAGTAGAGTTCTCAGATTAGTCTCACTTTTTTCAAGTGAATACACATTTGTTTTTTTGATTATATCAGTTAATTCATTCTGATATTTGATAACCTTCTTTGACCTTTATTTAACAAACAACTATGTACTTTTAATTTTTTATATCCTTTTCTTAATTATTCATTAAAAATTAATACTTGAAGATAATATAAATACTGAATATTATTAATTTTACTTTATTTAATCAACTATTTGCATATAAGTAACAATTGTTTACTTCTAGTTTTTTAGTTTTTGTCTTTCAATATCTTACTCTCTGATTTCAATATAAGGTACCTAATCATTCATTTATTTGCTTTTATAAGAGATTAAAATAGGAGGCTATAGATTTTATTAATTCAAGTATCAACTTTTATATTGTTTTTTTATTTATATTACTCGAAAATACTTTGTTTACTCTTAGTTTATATTACTCGAAAATACTTTGTTTACCCTTTGTTTATATTCGTTAAGAATAGTTTTTATTAAGGTCTTTATTTTTGCTTTTACTTTTTCTAGTTTTGGCTCATCTTCGATAATCAGTTTTACCAGTTTTGCCTTTTTACTACTTCTCTTAGGTTAAATTCTTTAATACTTTATTAAACTCGACAAACTTTTTGATTCTAATATAGACTACTCTAGATTATATAATAACTATAGAATCAAGTTCAGGTTTCACAGATTTGAACTGATCAATTTTCTTTTTTAAACCTTTTATTTTATTTTTTTGCTATTCTGATTCTTCAGAAAACTTGTTACTAATTGTTTTGTAAATTTGGTATTTTCTTTTTCGAATTTTTTGACCCATATGCGTAATTCATCATTTTCTAAATAAATTGTTTAGTTAATAAAGATAAATTTTAATAATTCAACAATAATTTCATTTTAATCTTTTTTAATATCCTCCCTAGTTCAAGTTTTGGTGACAATTCAACTTTCAATATTATATTCATGCAATTTCAGATATCAATACAATAGATGGCCTTCTTCTAAACAATTTGACAATTATAGTAGGGATTGAAGATTCGGTATTAGGTATTACTAAATGAACTATTACCACTTCTGATACAATTGATATGAAGGAAGTTTACAATGATAGGAAAAATTATGAAAATTGTAAATGTGAAAATTGCTATTCTCTATAAAAAACATGGCCAGTTGGTTTTTTTTGTTCAAACATTTTAGGTATCAGAAAAAATATTAAATTAAATAAATATTTAAATAAAATTATTTGTATTGTTTTAATACAATTCGAGCTGTATACAATATTATACTATTATTTATTATATTATATTACAATTTGAAGTTATATACTATATTATACTATATATTATTCATTTTTTTTTTTAAAACCCTCTGTCAGGCTAGGTACATATGCTTTATTAAACATATGTATACTTTACATTGGAGAATGTATCGCTAAAGCTAAGACTCTACCTAACTCACTCGTCTCTGTTTTAAAGAATTATTAAAACTCTAAGTGCAACTTCGGGAATAATTTATCACTCTATTAATAGTTCAGATAAAGACCCTTTCAACTGTTAACTTCATTGCCTGCATGTCACTACTGCAGTACTATATATTATTCATTATACTACACTTATATATATACTGTATATATATATTTTTTTTTTAGCTAGCAAAGTCATGCCATATAGTTTTTATTTAATTATTAATATTCTCTTATGTATACAAATTGAATTGCAAGAAAATATATTTATAATAAGAAAAAAACTAATAACTCAGTATCTTATAAACCTTGCGACTTGCTACAGTTCACCTTTTGGGTGAATATTAACATGTTATAACTCTACTAATACTGATATTTATATAAAAGAAAAAGTTAATATTGAAGTTGTTTTGTAATATGTTTTTCATATTATGATTTGTTTTTTTTTTTTTTTTAAATGGGTAACTTATATCTTGTTTATTAGATATTTTATGATGGGTATATACAAATTTATTTTATAAAAATTTATTACTCTATCTATCTAAGTAAACTCACTAAGGAAAATCTTTCTACTATATGGCTTATTGTCAAATACTGGTATATACTTGACTAATTTGCCAAGGCTCTACCTGTCCCATAAAAATTTTGTTATAAATGAATAGATTGTATTTCAGTTAATCCAGTAATAACTAGCATGTGCCATGAGTGTATTGATACCTGAAATGCAGGATTTGTGTATATTCTTTTTTGTGAATATGGGTTGCCATTGTCTTTTATCTTTTGCAGTGATATTGTGCTCCTTTTCCTATTGTATGAAGTTGTCATACCTTTGGTTCCATTTTTCTTGTTGTACCTTGAAGAATCTATTAATGATGCTTTTAATAGTTTCTTTGTGATGTTTTGTTAGTGTGTATTTTTTTATGATTTTTATTAAGTCCATTATAAGGGCTTCTCTTGCTATGTAATTCTTGACTTCATTTGTCCAGAGTTTTGCCTATTTGTTGAGGTTTTTGTTAAGGTTGTGTTTTGTGGGTGTGTTTGCTCTATTACTAACTTTTTCATTGATTATTTGCTATAATTCTTTATAGATGTCTGCTCTGTTCCCCTTGCATATCATGCAGTATATGTTGGTTTCTATTTGTTGGCAGTTGAGACATTGGTTATTCATATAAGTGTTTGCTGCTCTTTTGTGTAGTTTGTTCTTGGTAGGTAGTTCTAGGTTCCAAAGTCTGTGTCTGAAGGATCTACTGTTGTGGTCCTCTTGATTGGTAGGTCCTGTTATGAGTTTTGAAAGTGGTCTGTTGGGGAGTGAGGCCTCCCATGCTATGTCATTTAATGTGGAGGTACTGTCAGTTGTTGTGAGATTGTGATCAAGGCTTCTCCAATTGAGAATATGTTTTGTACTAATTAAATTTTTTATGGAGGTTATAATTGTATTGTTTAGAATATGTCCATTCCATTCTTGTGTCCAATTCATTGTGTTGCCCACATCTTTTATTAACTTTTTATATGCTGTACAGTACCTCTGTTCACTGTACAATTCTGATTGTTTACATATATTGTCAATAAATAATTATCCATATTTTGAAATAAACCTATTTATATGAGTAGCTATAACTATTCTATCTTTATATACAACTACTACCTATTTGGAAAGATGCATGATTCCTTCTTAATTTTTTTCAGAACAATTTTATTTACAGTAAGAGTATTCTAGTTATCAGGCTATCGAATTTTCTTTATTCTGGACTTCTCAGTACTTCTAAGTCCTTCGGAGTGGTCCACGGATTTCTCTTTTCACCAAGGCCTCCCGATAGTCAAGTCTGTAAAAGCATGTACAGTTATATACTTGAATTCTTGAACAGATGCCTCAATATTAAGGCAAGGAGGTTTTCTTTGTTTGATTTACCGTTTCTTTCTTCAGCAGTATACTACCGGTTCAATGTCTACTCTTCTTATTACCTTTATTTGGATAATGCGGTGTGTCAAGGAATAATCTATCTGATTTTGGACATTCAGACTTATTACAATCTATATATAGACTGTCTTGTATCACTCAGGAACTCCAGCTAACTGTTGAGACAAGCTATATATGAAAACATTGGTTATGTATGATTACGCCAATGAATACAGATTATTATCTACTTTTTAGAAGTTGCCTCCTGGAGGATTTGATCGTGGTTCTTGTAATCTGACCTATGGAGTGCTAATCACTGCACTATAGACCCATAGATCTATATTATGATTTGTTAGTTCTATGTACAAATATTCTTTAGTATCTATCTTTTTTCCCTTGTTCCAGGAGGCTTTCTTCTCTGGTGGTTTAGTATTGTTTCTTGTTTATTTTTGCTTTATTTTCTTAAATATGCCTTATGTCTTTTTCTATTCTAGAACCAGTTCACATCTTAGCTTCTAAATGCTTCTTTTTTCTTACCAAAGTTGTATTGTTATCTTCTTTATTGCAGCTTTGGCTTTCTTTTTATCTTTTGTGATTTTCTTTACTATCCGAATTATCTTGTATATGATGACCCTTCTAATTATGTCAATGGATTCTATTGTTTTCTAGTTTTTCTTCTTTATGTTTGGTCTAAAGAGATGTTTTTACCTACTTTGGATAGACTATAACTGTTTGTTATTATTGACTTTTGATACACATTTTTGTGTTAAAAGTTTTGTTAATTTCTCAATTAGCCTTGCTTTGTTGGATTCACAGATTAAGGAATGTAAATTTCTTTTTTTTTGTTTTCCACAGATTATGTATTTTGCTGACTTGTATATCCATGGTTTGCATATATTCATATTTGCTATTGTGAAATATTTGTTGAACTATATCTTTCATCAAAAAGTTCTATCCCTGTGGTCTTTTTTATTGGTCTAGAAAGATGAGATTTTGGATGGCATAAGGGTTTATATGATTAGTTACCAGTTTATTTCCTTAGTTTTCTATCTTGTCAGCTATATTTGATTTTATTATATTGTCCTCCATTTACTGGCCCATTTTGTTTTTAAAAAGGTTTTGCCTATTGTTTTAAAGGGGAGGTTCATAAAGGACTGGTTCTATCTTAGTGTTGTGTTGCTATTTGTGGACTGAAGTTTTTGAATTTTTATAATATCCTTAAACTATTTATAAGTGTGGTAGCTACTAGTTTGTCCACTTGTTTATTTTCTTTATTTCTTGAGTAAGCTTTTCTTTTTGTTTGTTGAATTTTGATATGCTATATTGTGAGGATTTTTTGATTGTATTAATCAAGAATTTGTTTGAACTTTCTAGTTTCTGTTTCTTAGTCTGGTCCTTATATAGTACTTTACTTATTGTGTTGATGGCATCTTGACTATCTATAAGAATGTTAATCCTTTTGTTGGGACTGACTGTATTGATTGCTATGAGTATTGTTGTCAGTTCTACTTTAATGAAGGATAGGATATCTTGAGTTTCTGCCTGGAAGATTATAATTTCCTGGCCTGATTTTGTTTGGGTCATCCAATCAATTCCTATCCTACTCTTGGTTATGTATCTTGTGAAAGAGCTATCCATATATAATTGGATATTATTCTCTATTGCTAGTTTTCTTGTGATTTGTTGTAGCTTCTAAATCATCCTGATTAGGCTTTTAACTTTTTTTTTATAAAGGCTTCTATAGTTGATTGAAAGTCCAGGTTTATGTTAAGCATGTGTATGTTTGGGAGCTGTATGTTAATTTTTCTTATTGCAAGTTTGATTCCTTGAAGATATGATTGTAGTCTGTTAAGTGGAGGTTGTTTAGTATCTGTTTTTTGTTGTCCTAAAAAAATCCCAGTTGTGCTCCTTTTGACCTTAATGTTTACTGAGCATATCAAAAGCTACTCCATTATACATTGCTATTGGTTCTTATAGTTCTTTTTGAGTTTTTGATTATTGAGTGGACAGCCTTTGCATTTGAACGTTGGTGAGATCTCCTTATTCCTGATCATATAATTTATAACTACTCTTTAATTGTCTAGTTGTTTTCTTTTTTTTGTTATTATTATTTCTTCATTCTTTTTTGTTGCTAGCCATTTGATAATTGATTGGTGTTGAGCTGGAAGGACAGGAATAACTAAATGGAATCTGTTGATAGGAGGGCTACTATTGTCCTTATATCTTATAGTGATAGTTCCTTTCTGTTCACTATTAATCCTGGTTATGTTTGGGTTATTAGTTCTTTCAGATCTTTGTACCATTTAGGAGTTCTGCCTTGTTTTTCCAGTTTTATTCTTATTTGTTGCCATGTTAGGATTCTTGTTTTGTTATTATTCAGAAATTGATCTTTAAACATTATCCTTCTATATTTGAGTGTGACTCTATTCTTATTGTACTATTCCTCTGTGATCAATTCTTGGATTGCCTTACTCTCATTTTCAACTGGTTTTCCAAATCAAGTGTGTTCTGTTAATACAATTGTGATTTTCTATAGTTTGAATATGTTCAAGATATCATTTATAAGATTGTTTCTTCTCCTAGTCCAAAAAGAAAGCTTGTCCATCAATATTGAAATATTCAACCAGTAGTTGTTTTGAAGTTGTTGGAGTCTAATTTGTATAATAATTTTTACTAACTTATGGCTGTTTAGTCTATTGATTAGGTTTTTTCTGTATATAAGGACTTGTCTATCCCATAGATTGAACAGTTTATAGCTGAAGTCAGCATACAAGATACAGTTTGGGATTGTTAAGGATAAGTCAGCTTTATATTTGAAAGTTTTGTTTATCTTGCTACTTATCTTGTTATACTCTTTTTTTGACAGGACAAGGTTATTGAGAAGATATTTAATTGCTGAAAAAAGAGTCTAGTTGATAATGTATTGTGTTTACTTGTTAATGATTTTCTTCTAAGCAAGTGTTCTGATTATGATATCTACTTTTTATCTAATTATATTTTTCTGTCAGGCTTTCTTGTTATCTTCTGTTATCCATATCCCCAGTATTCTTGTTGATTTATCTTGTTTCAAAGATAGAATTTATGTTTTATTAAGCCATATGCTTGCTTCTCTTTGTTCTTGGGATGTATTTATGCAGATCAGTAATGATTTCTCACTATTAACCTGTATTTTATTTATTCTTAGAAATTCTGAGACTTTGTCTATTATTGCTTGCATATTTAATCTACTGTTTGCAATCCATGTAGTATCATTTATATATGCTGTGGCCATGATTTTTGTTTACTTTGTTTTTTTATTGACTATTTTCTGTTGGCTTGGTGATATCAGATTTAGTAGGACTTCTATTTTCATTGTGTATTTAGTATATTTGTCTTGAATTTCTTGTAGCAAAAAATTATAGTATACTCTCCAAAGGAAGGAAGAGATGGTATCCTCTTGATCTATTCTATTGTGCACCCAATATTCTTTTGTTAGACTGTATACTATATTTATTCTGTTGTTTTTGTTTTCTAGTATATTGTTTAGTAACTTGATTATCTTTTTTGATATCAGATTCTTCTGAGGGCCTGGACTAGCATATTCATATTTATTGAGTCATATGCCTTGCTTATGTCTTGGTTGAAAATCCAGGTCTCTTTTTTGAATTCCCTGGCTTTCTTCTTAATATTGTTGGGATGTGGATCAGTTCCTGTGTACTTACTCCTAGTAAATCTGCTCAATTGTTGATACACAATATTTCATATTTAGTGCAGTAGCTGCAAGTCATGTGTTTAAGATACTAATGAATATTTTTCTTGTTGTTTCAAGTAATGTGATAGAATGAATAATATTGATGTTTCCCATCCAATTCTTTGGGCTTGGGTATTGGATATATGTTTCCTTTTTTTCAATCTTCTGAGACCTTGCTTGTTTTTAAGATTTTATTAAAGAGCCTCTCCAATAGCTTTGTCTCCTCCTTTCCTAAGTTTTTGAAAAGTATATATGGGATTTTTGAAGGACCTGAAGCATTGCATTTTTTCTTCCTTGGATTGCATTCCTTATTTCTGTTGTATTTATTGAAAGTAGCATATTATTAAACCAGCTCTCTTGGATTGTTTCTTTAGGTTTATACTGCTTTGTCCAATATGAGAAGTCTTTTATATTAAGTATCTATCTAGATCTCATCCATTTCTAAAAGTATTTTCTCATTTTGTTTTTAGTCATTAACAGATTTGTAATTATTTTAATTTTGTCTGTTGTTTTCTGCTCTATAAGTCTTTGTATATTGATAGACCTAGAGTACCATTCCAGGATACTGTTGATCATTTTCTTTGAATGTTTCTCTAGGTTTTTATATCTTTGTTCTATGTGTTTTTGAATTATCCTTCCCTTTTTTCTTTTGATCATAGCCTTTGCTATCTTGATTTCTATTTCCCAAATCTCTTTTGTCTCTAATAGCTATTTATGAAACTCTTCTTTGTCTGTTATGTTTCTTTGAAAGAGCAAAGGTTATGTCAGTAGTATGTTTGATATGTTGATTTCTTTTATTAGATCTATGATTTGTATTTCTATAGTAGATATACATATATCGGGGTTTATTAGCTATGCTGTACATTTTCTGTAATGGCTACTGATTTTGAGTGATTTTTTCATGAATTTCTTATACTTGGATTTGTATATTGTTTCAGTGTTCTTTTTTTTGTGCTTTTTTCTCAAAGAGTTTTTTGCTACTGTCTTTATTAATTCTTTGAAGTATTTTTATGTATATTTTATTATTTTGAAGCTGTTTTTAAGGAAGCTCTTCGAGCTTTTCTCTATTTTATTTATAAAATTTGCCCATTGTTTGGGACTTGAGTTAATATAGTCAATAATATTTTGTTTATTGTTTTTCCTATTTGATAGCTTATTCCATTAGGTGTGTAATATACTGAGATATGTGATTACCATCTTGTAGTTACTTTTTATTATTGTTTCTACATCTATATAATCAGTGTTGATAATGTATGGCTGTAATAAATTGGATATCCATATATAGTCAATTCTACTACCATAGTTTGATTTGGATCTGTTGTATGTGTAACTTATTTCAAAGGGATAGACCTGTCTATATATATCTATTATATCAAATACTACTAGTGTATTGATAAGGTGTCAAGGTTTGTTTTTTCTAATTTTTCCTAATATATGGTTCTTTTGGTATTCTGCTACTTTGTTGAGATCTTCTATTACTATAATGTATATGTTGTTGCTTTTTGCTTCACTGATCTTTACTTTGTACCACTATAGCAATTTGTTTCTGTCTTGCTTATTTGATGTATCTGATATATTATATAAAGTTAAGATCCTATGCTGAATTTGTTCTTGAATGCCATATCTATCACAATGCCTCAGTTGATGCATTTCTTAAACCTAAAGATATATATAGTCTTTATTTCTTGATTAATATGCTTACTCCTATTCCATATGCCTATTGTATTAATGTATTGACCATATCTGATACCTTTTTTTTTTGTCATGCCATTTTTGCTTTCCTGGTAGCCAGGTTTTTGTGATTCTCAGTATATTCATTTATTGTTCCTGACTGTATTTTAGTATTGCTAGCTTGTCTACTTCAGTGTTGATTTCTCTTATATTTAAAGTTTCTATTTTCTAAATATTATGTAACTTGTTGGTTTTGAATGTTTCTTTAATTTGCCTATTGCAGGCTCTATTCTCTAAGAGTTTTCCAATCATAGTTGTTTAGAAGAAAGGAAGGAATTGATTCAATATAATCTATTTCTTTGATAGGTATGTTCAATTAGTCCATTATCTTCTTTATAATTAATACTATTATAGATTTTATTTGATTGATTTTCTTATTTATTATTTCTTATTACTGTTTAATATCCATTCTTTTTGGTAATAGAGTTCTGAAACTTGAGCTTTCTAGAGATAGTTTATTTTGTGTAGAAGAGTCGATAATTGCTGACCCTTTTGCTTTGACATGAGGCCCTGGTTTGATGGCTGAGACTCTTTTGTCTAACATGTATACTGGATGCTTGATAGTTTGTATATCTGCTTATAGTTATTTGAGAATCTCTAATATTTTGCTTATGTTTATTGTTAAGTAAGTTCTCCTGATTATGCTAGCATAAGTATATTCCATGGTAGAGGCCCAGCTGTTAGTCTTCTACCTTGATAGGTAAAGGGGGTTCTCTTCTATTACCAATTATTAGTCTTGGCTGTCTAAATCTATTGATTCTTTTTTTTTGTATTGTACTCTTCTTTACTATTGTATATTGAATATGGTCATGATCATGGGCTCTGCAGCTGAAATATAGCTTGGTTGTTCTTGTTACCTATATTAAATCCATGTTATGAAGTTGGAGGTTTGTTCTTTTCACCCTGTTCAGGTCCTATTCATTTTTATAATAGAGAATAGCAAACTATTTATTTTGATTTATATGGTTTAAAGGGATGTAAATGGCTTTGGCTTCTGTTTGTTTGATGATTCCTTTAAGTTTTTTTATGGAGGTTCTTTATGGGAGGTTTGTTAGTATTGCACTATACTGGTTTCTCTTTTCTCTTGTAATGTGAGTTCTAATTAATAGGAATATCCTCATATAGATAATGTCCTTATAGATGGCCCATTTTTAAACTTGTTCTTCATATGCAGTTGCTGTTTTGAACTAAACTATTCTGAATTTAATTTGTCCTACCGCTTGTAAAGTGATGTATTAAATCTGTGTTCTATCCTAAAAAAGATTGATAATGTCTTCTTTTTGAAAGTGTTTGGGAATGTTTCAGACTCTAATGAAATGGGTTTTGCCTTCAGTAATATAAATTTCAGGTGCTAATTAAAAATTAAAAATTTTATTGTCAATGATCTGAATCTCATATTTAATAATGATCTTATGATAGCTATAAAAAATGACTACAATTTTTATTGATTTGATTGGTTCCTCTATACAAATGTGTTTCAGGGTTTTTAGATACTCTAATTTACTGTAAAAATAAAGAATTCATATTTCAATACAAAATGAGAAATATTTTATTAAGACAAATTATGTTATTAAGCAACAATTAATAAAATCTAAGATGAAATAATACAAGTTTTGAAAATGATAAATCTGAAATTGATAAAGAAAAAGAAATAAATAATATATTCGAAGATTATTTAACATCAAAATACAAATTTTTACATAGTTATTTTATATAAATTTTGTTATAGATTATGAATTATAGAATTTGATTTAATTTATCAAATAGTATAATAGATATACTAAAATTTATGAAATTGATATTAATTGAAATTGATAGAGAAGAATTTAGGCTCTTTTATGAATCTTTGTATATTACTAATAATAAACTTGAATTATCAGATCAATTCATTAGTTTTGTGACATGTCAAATATACTACAAATTATATAGATAGAATGATGTTCTTAATTTTTAAAAAAAACAATCGGTTGACCTGTGGATCGATAGCATAGTGGTAGTGCTCCCAGGTCGAATTCACAAGATCTAGAGTTCAATACCACATGAGGACCAAGTGAAAAATTCAGCCACAAGGTGATATGAAGATCTCATCCTCCCATGATGATAATCAAGTGCTTCATAAGACAATAATGAGAATCCGTATACTTATCATGCCTATAGTAAAAATGATAAATCAACACAAGATTCTATATAAAGCTAGATGAGTAACACAAGCCCTCCATACATAACCAATCTCAAGTACCTAACAGAAAATTGAAGAAGGATCCTACCTACTTATCACAGCCATAACAAGACAAGATACACACAAGGTTTTACAAATATAGCCAAAATAGGTAGAGAACGGTTCCAGAAACATAAATAAGATCGTCTTCTCAAAATAGAAGAAGAAGAATCTGATCACTCATAGAGCTAACTACAACACACCCATAACAAGTCAAAAAAATTCAGCCCAGTGCGATTCTGAAAAGAAACATAATAGGTTCCAATACTTAAAACTACCAATTGAGGAATTGATGTCCTTTACACAAGACCTGTACCCCAATCAAGTAACCAGACAGTATCAGAAACACAACAAGCCCCTCAGAAAAAATTTAAAGTGCTAATGGAGCCAATAGAATTTCATATAAGAGACCCCAACATTGGTGATACTGGATATCTTAGGCAAGTTTCTGACATGTTAGCTTCCTCACAAGGGAATAACAATAGAGCCATCCAGTGGATCATAGTCCTAGAAAGTGTCAGTTCCAAGTATTCAAGGTAATAGGTGGGATCATTTCATTAAATTTGAAGGTAATAAGACTCTATACTAGATGATCATATAATTACCTTATTCTGATTGGGTGAAATGTAAATAGATACCTCTTGTACTATTTGTTGATCTATAAATCCTTAGACAGTATGGGTAATTACTTATCCCAATTGTCCCTAGGACTCATCTTGACTTTAATAAAGCTTCAGAACTGATGCAAGAATGAGCTAGCCTTTAAAAAAAAAATCAACTATTGGTCATGAAGTGTGTTCATATTGAATTTCCTAATTCAACAATAAAATGAAGAAAAATCTATAATTTATTACTATCTACACAATTAGAATTATTAAATGGAAATGTAATTAATTAGTCCAATTTAGTTTTTCCATATTCTACCATTCAATATAAATTATTGAAAATATATCAAAATCTGAATTTTGAATCTAATATTTGGTATTGGTTAGATCAATTAAATATTAACAAACTTCTATGTGATATCTATAATGGTAATATTTGAAAAGCTTTTAAATATGAAAACTCAAAATTATTTTTTAGCAAGAAAATGACTGATTCATATTTGAGATTGATGCTAAATATTGACTAATTTCAACTATTCGATAATAAAGCACATAGTATTAGAGTTATATATATGACTATCATAAATTTGTCATACAAAATATGATTTAAATACAAAAATATATTGATTCTTGGCATATTGCCAGGTCCTAGGGAACAAGTTTATATTAAATAAATTATTATCTTTCTTTAATTGTTGATGAATTGATATATACTAGTTGAAAAATATTTATTTGATATAATGTTACTTGTATAATATTCATCAAAAAAACAAATAATTCAATATATTAATAATATAAATAAATTATTAATCAATTTTTACCATATAATTTAACATAAATACTGTAAATAATCAATCAATTTCTACTATATACTATAATTTGATATTATTTGTTATATAATTTTTAATATTTTTACTATATATTTCATTAAAATTTTTTTCAAAAAATTGTTAGACATTCATTAAAATTCACACATTTATTGAATTTTTAATTATACATTATATTGTATTTGCAATTTAGAGAAATTGCAGCTAAATATTTGCAAAAGTCTTATCAATTTGAGGTTCTATATTTAAATAGAATAAATCGATCAAAAATATTATAAATAGGGATTATATATTCACATCTAACTAGGTAAAATTTGATATTTCACAATTCAACATTTATATTATTTTTAGATTCAAAATAAAATTTATTTTCTGCTGGATTAACCAGTTTGTACCATTAAATAAAGGTCAATTAAGGCTCAATAATATTATTTAGAAAGTTTACCAAATATGTAAAGAAGAATTGAACTTGTTTCAGATATAAATTGATACTTTCATGAATTTAGCTAATATAAATGAACCCTTAATATTTTGTAAAAATATAACAAAATCAAATATTTAACTTCCAATTCAGTATCTACCATATTGATTGTTCTATTCTGAATAATTATTAAATATTCATTATTTTTTGTAAATGGCTTCTAAAAATCTATAGTTTTATAAGATGCCTTATAGTATTCAACTAATAAATCTAATATTTTGATAGATATCTCTAAATTTGATTTTTTTGAATACAAAAGTTTACCTGAAAAATATTCAGATCAATTGATTATTGTTTTATAAATATTATTATTATTTTTTTTTTTTAAATACTAGCATTGGTGCATATATTTTATTAAAATCAAGATATGTTCTAGGGACAACCAGGATGACTAATCACTTTTACTACCTAAGGATTTACAGATCAACGAATAGTACAAAGGGGCATCTATTTACATCTCACACAATCAGAATAGAGTGACTATTGACCGTCTAGTGTAAGACTTTCTCTAAACTCTAACAAGCTATAGGAGTTGGGGAATCTCCTCCAATAGAGTGACATCAGCCATTAAACCTATCTCTAGAACCTCTGCTTCCTAGGGTTTTTCCTACCAGATGACCTGTTGCTACCCCTGTTAGGGGGAACTAACATGTCAAGAACTTGCCTAAGATATCCAACACCATTAGTGTTAGGAGTCCCTTATACGAGGAGACCTCATTAACGCTTAAAAAAAGAGAAAAAAAAAAGAAAAAATATTGTCCTGTCTTGTGTCTCTATCTGTCTTGTCGAATTATTTGGGTTCAGTCTTGTATGAAGGACATAATATCACTTGATTCATGCCAATTTGTGAGCTGTCTTGTGCTTTCAGTATCGCACTGAACTGGGATTTGTTTTTATCAGCAAGTATAAGTGAGCTAGTCCTTCTTTGTATCCTGGTCAGGTGATTGGTCTGTAGTGGATGTACTCTTTCTTGTATCCAATAATGTGACAATTTGTGTCCTGTATCTACCCGTACCAACACATATGACTTATAGTGAACCCCAGGTTCTTATGGAGCTGAGGAAATGTATTCAGATACGTGATGTGACCAATAGGAGCTTGTTTATCAATCTTGTTCAATGCGTTTCATGTCAACCAATCAGAATCCATGGAATTCGTGCTACCCGAAATTTCAGAGTCAAGCTGGGATAGGCAAAATTTCCCAAAAAGCCATGAAAAGTGGTAGCTCTAAGAGGGCACACAACCATTCAAAGGATGGAAGATAAGTCCTTTGGATAGGAGAAATTCTCTCTCAGGTACTTGTTTTGTTTCCTTCATTTCAACTGATAGGTGGCAAGTATTTTGCTATTGGTCTTTCTCTCTTGAGGAACTTTCTTACCATTGGTAGTCAAGGTGAGTACTGGACTTTGCAGGTCACAAGAGTCCAGTATTGTTCGAAGAAGATTGTAGACAATATGGAGAAATGATGGAGTCTTGAATGAGGCTTCTTCAGGTTGGTTTAAAGAGAGTGTTAAGACTTTGTTAGCCTAGAAGTATAGAAACTTCTTACAAATGTTTTTTTTGTGTGTGGTCAGAGGATCAGCGGAAAGAGTGTGTTGGTATGAATTGTTTTATAAATATTATATACTATATATTATTTAAAAATTGATATAACTTATTAGCCAAAAACTAATCTAATTCAGAAATTGAGCTGATATTTGATCGATTATTTAAAATTTCAAGTTCTTGTTTATTAGAATAGGATATAATTAGATTAATAATTTAATGGTTATTTATCAATATTCATATTAATTTGAGTTCAATATTTCAGTAACTATTAAATAATAAACCTAAATTAAAAATTTATTAGAATTCTATTTCTGAATATTAAATTTGTTTAAAAATCTACCTAATATATCATTTATTCTCTTAAATAAAAAGTACCAATATATATACAATGGTCCATAATCATATGCACATTTATATAAAAATAATAAAAGATAAAGATTTGATGTAATTTTTTCTTCATTATATTTTTATTCTATTAGTTTAATTATTGCACCTAATTTTTCATAAGCCTTATTTAACAAATTTTGTCTTAAAATTTAATATACTAAGATTTGACAAATCTGAACAAAATTTATTAGAATTTGGCAACCCATATCTGAAAGACATTTCTATAGAATTATAGTTATATATATTGTGAAAAAATTTCTTCACTGATTGGTAATAAAGTTCAAAAATCCTTTACCACTATTTACATTTCTTGAAATTTGACCAATATTTGATGGCACTTGAAAATTTTCTATTATTGATTGTATTTTATCCAATACATTATTCATTGGTATTCCTTCTTCGATTCATATTTGTTTAATGAGCCATTTACCAATACCTATAAAAAAATAGTTTATAAGATCGATAACTAAATATTGAATTGAATCAAATAAGATAGGTGAAAGAATTCAGACCATTTGATATAATTCTTATTGACAAAACATTTTTGTGCTACATTTGAGTTACAGCATCTCTATTCGATAGTATCTCATTTGTATATTGCCAAATCTCTCAATATAACCATTTATTTATATCCTTCATGCCACCAAAATTATAATGATTATTTTTATAATTGGCATTCTTCTTGCAATACTAATATAACACTAATGCCAAAATGTGTTTACATGCTTTTTATGTAACAGGAATATCACAAGAAATTAAAATTAAGACTATTGAAATTATTTTTTCTTCTTCATTTTCAATAGTTAAATCGAGTTTTATTTTTTGTTATAGTTACTGTATATCAATTTGTCAACAATTGAAGAAAGATAATGATTTATTTGATGTAAACTTGGTTCACTAGGATTTGATAATATGTCAAGAATCAATATATTTTCATATTTAAATTGTAATTTATATGGCAAATTTGTAATAGCCATATATATAACTCCAATACTATATATTTTATTATCAAATGGTTAAAACCAGTTAATATTTAGTATCAATTTCAAATAGGAATCAGCCATCTCTTTGCTAAAAAATAATTTTGGGTTTTCATCTTTAAAAGGTTTTCAAATATCACTATTATAGATATTATATAGAAGTTTAGCAATACTTGATTAATCTATTCAATACCAAAGATTGAATTTAAAATTTGGATTTTGATATATTTGCAACAATTGATACTAAATAATAGAATACATCAGGAAATTTTTTAGGTGAAGATCTCCGTAGGACTTCTGGTGTCATTAGAAGTCTCCAGAGTAAAAGTTATATATATAATTTCCGAAGATAATCGAAAAAATTTTCGAATATCTCTGGAGATTATATTAAAAATTTTTATATAATCTCCAGAGATGATTGAAAAATTTTAAATATGATAAAATACTTTTACATTTAATTATATATAAATATAATTAAAAATTTTATTCAAATAATTATTTATATTTAAAGATTTTTTATTAAATTTATTTCG
>CAJVPT010000380.1:0-31323 GCA_910592055.1 Acaulospora colombiana
AATCAGAAAATGTGATGCTTAAACAGGTCATAAGAGATGGGGGAAAGTATGGGATAAAATGGTTGGGTTTTAATCTCTGTCAGAACTCAAAAAAGTGATCTGCAGTAGTAATTTGCAGGCAATAATATTAGAAGTTGAAAGGGTATTTACCTGAACTTCTAATGAAGCGATAAATTATTTCCAAAGTTGCACTTAGAAAGATAAAACAATCAAGACGAGTGAGTTAGTTAAAGAATTAGCTTTAGTGTCTCATATTATATGTATAGTTTACAAATGTTTAATAAAGTATATGTAACTAGCCTAACAGAAGGCAAAAAAAAAAAAAAAACAAAAAAACAAAAGATAAAAAATTTGAATAATTACTTTAAAGATCTATTAATAGATTATTTTAAAAAAGTTTAATTTGAAAAAATAATTAAGATATAATTACAATTTATTATTTTAATTGTTCATAATTATAGAATATTCAAGGAACTATATTTAAAATACTTATTAAGTAAAAAAAAAAAAAGTCAAAAAAAAACTTTTTTTATAATGCTAGCCCATTCTTATACTAGGATGAATATATTTTATTAAAACAAGAAGATACCTAAGGACAATTAGAATAAATAATTACTTGTACTGTCTAAGAATTTACAAATCAATAAATAGTATAAAGAGTAAACTATTTATATTTCACCTAATCAGAATAAGATAATTATATGATTATCTAGTGTAAGTATTCTATTTACTGAAACAAAACAAGAAATAATATTAAGTAAAAAATTTTTTTAATTATATTATCTATAGACCACACCAACCTGTGAGTCAATAGTGCAGTGAGTGCACTCCCAGGTCATCACCCATGAGTTACTGGTTCAATTCTACTTGAAAATAGTTTCTCATAATATAGGTTATGTTGTACAAGATGTATACTTATCACCACATATATTTTTATACTCATAAGAACCTATAGATTTCTATTATCCGATCACAGTATAAAAAATAGGTTATTCAAGTATTGGCCAGTTTTAGCACTAAGGAAATCTTTGATCAACCTGTTATCTGGAATATATAGAATCCAAAGACAAGCCAAGAAAGAATGCTAATCAGATCAAGCCTTTTAACGAATATGGGAAGGATATCCACCTCTTGTCAAAACTACACCCTATGGAAGATAAGGGAGACTTTAGTTATTTGTACCTGTCGAAATGTAATGGGCCGTAACAATAATTAATAGGAGATCTTTATAGTTATGAAACTAACAGCTATCAAAGAGGATAACTATTGTGGAGGCTAAAGGTTAGCGTTAGTATCATGTTGATAACTGTAGAAGTGAACTAAAAATTTGAGAAAAGTAATTCAGAAAGTAACAACTAAGAGAAACCCAATAGGCCAACTTGCAAGAGTAGTTAAAAATGAGGCAATGGAAGGCTATACAGTATGTCATCCAATTATGTGATACTATTGAATTGCCAGGATATCAAAAACATGATCAGAGAATTGCACTATTTAAGTTTCAACTAGCTTGTGGAGGACCCAAACATGATAAGAATCATTTATAGTACTCATGATTATCAAGCGGTAAACAAATCTCACTAAGAAATATATAACACAAACCTCTTGAAGATTAATAATAAAAAGTCTATAGCAGTCTTTAATACATTATAGTTTTGGGCAGAGCAGGACAACTGATAAAAATGATATTATTATATGGTAAAATTGATAAACTGGATTAGGATAGATAGTTTAAATAAATTATACGAATTGTTCATGTAATTCAAAAATATACTACTGAAACCTTAATAAAGATTTGTCCTATCAGTTGAACTAGTTAAAAAAAAAAAATCTATAGACTATACCTAGTACTTCCTAGAAACATGACAAAACATGACCTATCGAGTGGCCTATTGCTATCCTAAATTTCATAAGGAAAGAGAGTTAATGTGTCAAGGATTTACCTATAATATATATCACCTCGATATTAAAAATTTCTTATATGAAGTCTTAACTCCACTAGTACTAACCAAAAAATTTTTATATCATGATACTGTCAAAAGAGTATTTTAGAGAGACTAAGATAATTGTTTAATAAATCAAGAAGTTATGTTTCCAATGTATTAGTGCCAGGTAACAAACAACTCTTCTAAAGGATTTTGTACCTTATAGTCTTTTTTCTCTAATTATGTTTATTAGAAAAGGAAAGGAGTAGAAAAGGATTATTGTTTGTTGTCCAATGAGTCCTAGTCTAGGTTTCTTTATTCTTTTTGTATAGCTAATAATATCATGAATTTTATATTTTATATTCATCTATGTGACTGACTTGCAACTTATAATAAATTCCAGGTTCTTATGGGAATTAAGGAAATATATTCAGATATGTGAAGTGGCCAATAAGAGCTTGTTCACATCTTGAGTTATTGACATGTTTATATCATCCAATCATTGCACCAGAAACTTTGTGCTATTCAAAATTCATAATCAAACTGAGGTAGACAAAATCCTCCAGAGAAAACCATGAAAAAACACTCTTAAAGCTCTAGTCATAATAAGAGAGTAGTAGAGTTGTCTTCTAAAAAGTCTCTTATCATAAATTAGGCTCTGTAGTATTTCTATAACAGGTGAAAAGGAGATAGAAAAGTCAGATCTACTTTCTTTCAGAACTTTCTTACTATAGATAAGAAGAATAAATATTGTCTTTCTGATTATTAGAAGACAAGTTTATTTTATAACAAGATATTAAAAGAGATAGTAAAGACTATAAGGTGACTTTTGAGAGTTTTGTTCTTAAGTTGGTTTAAAGAAAGTAATAAAACTTCATTAATCTTGAAGTATAAAACTTCTTGCAAATGTCTTTTTTGTGTATGGTTAAAGGATCAGTAAAAAAAATATAATGAAAAAAAAAATATACTATAGAGATTTAAATATATAAAATTTATATTTTTTTATTTTTTTTTATGACTAAAAAAATATAAATATTGAAAATTTATTATTTAAGTAAAATTCAATAAAATAATAAAAAATAATTTAATATTAAAAACTAAAAACCCAAGAAAAGTAAAATAAAAAAATAAAACTAATATTAATTAAAAACAAAAATAAAAAATAATTAAAAACAATATTAAAAAAGATATATATCTAAATTATTTAATAGAAATACTTCAATATAAGATTTTTATTTACAAAAAATTCTTGATTAACTGTGAAACTAGAAATATAAAAATGAGAGTAATATAAATACAAATAAAGATGCAATGAAAAAGATTTTAAGAAAGAGTTAAAGATTTTTTTTTTTATAAAAATAAAATTGATAGTAATAGTTATAATATTATTAGTAGTTTTAATAATAAAGTAGAAATGTAAACAAGCTCCTATTGATTATACTAATGTATTATGATGATATTATTAGGAATTGAAAAAATTAATTGGTACCTTGGTCCTATTCATTCCTTCAATTGAATTAACCTATAGATTAAGTTTCATAAGATTAATAAAATACAAATAATAAGTTATCAGATAGTAAAAAAGCTGCTATTTATTTAAGCTGAGGTCTTTTTCTTTTATTATCCTGGTTAGGCAAAGTTCAAAACAAGATCTTTTTTTTTATTCTAGTTAGGCAATAAGATCAAACAGTCTCTAGTTTATGCTAAGTTTCAATTCTTTAGTTACAGTTGAAAATTTATTTCTTTAAAAGTTATTAAGAAATATCATAATCAATGAAAATCTCATTATTCTTTGAAACTTTCCTACTATTACAAAGCAAAAGGATTGTTAAGAAATCAGATCTTTATGATAATGAAAGAAATATATCAGTAAAATTTTTTTAACTAAATATAGCTACTGGAAAGTATTATACTAAAACAATATATTTCAGTTTCTATTGGATTATATAAAAATCTGAGGTTTATTATAAGCCATCTCTCATTATAAGTGGATAAAAAATTATTGCTTAAAGAAGGTTGGATTCAAATATATTACTAAAAGTAAAGACTTTCACTAGATGATAATTCTCCTCAGATAGTATACAAAAAGAAATCAAGATTAAGAAAGAATAAGTTTCTTAGATAATCAAGAGAAAAAAGAACATTTTAATCGAATATTTTTTATTAAAAAGAGATCTTGAGAAGCAGATCTTTGAAGGAAGCTAAAAATCTTTTTTTCAATTTTTACTCTTTCATTTTCTTGTTATCTGTTTAAACATTTTTAGATATTCTTTTTCTCTTTTTTCAATCTATCCTTTTGTAGTTTTTTATATTCTGGTGATTTGATTTGATATATAATAATAATAACCTATTGGAAATGATGTAGTGAATTAAGAGGATATTTATCCAAAGACATTGAAAAGTGAAATATTGTTCTCAAGGCCAAACTTAGAGACTTTTATATTTATGATAAGTTGGTTAGATTAGAATAATAGTTTGGCTATATTATGTATTTTTTTTTAAAAAAATTTTCTGTTAGACTAGCTATGTGTGCTTTATTAAACAATTGTAAACTGTATATATAATATGAATTGCTAAAGCTAAAAATTCTAACTAGCTCACTCATCTTTATAATTACTACACTAAGTGCAATTTTGAAAGTGATTTGTCACTCCATTAAGAATTTAGATAAAAACTCTTTCAATTTCTAATATAATTGCCTGCAAGTCACTACTGCAGATCACTCTTTTAAGTTCTAATAGAACTCAAAACCTAATCACTTTTTTTGAATCTAATTCTTTTTAATAAGATGTCTTTCAAGTCTTGATCTTCTAGTCTTCCTTTTTCTGATAATGGAACTCTTCTTCTCAATAGTATAGTTTTATGATCTTGAGAGTTAAGAGGTCTTTTTATCTTATAATTTCTCTGTATTTCTTGTAATTTTTCTTATTTTATTATCTTTTTACATCTTACATTTTAGACTTTCTTGCAGAATAGATTGCACACTGTATTCTGTATCTTCATTATTCACTTTCTTGCTTCTTTTTCAATTCTTTTACTATAACATTTTAAATTTACCAATTCAAGAATTAGTTTGCTTCTTATTAGTTCTTTACAAAAACTTAATGTATCTTGATTTGTTTTATTAGTCTAGAAGTTCACTTATTGACTTCTTTCATTTCTTCTTTATTGTCTACTGTCAGTCCCATATTCTTCTCTGCTGCTTTTTTTTTTATAGGAGTTCTCTAAAATTCTTAAGAACTCCTTCAAGGTTTAGCTATATTATATATCATGTTGCTTGAATAAAAATATACTTATATTTTCAATTGATCAATAAATTGACAATCTAGCTTGACTATGAATACTCAAAAAAAAATCCTAAAATAATATATATATAACTGGAGCTTATTAAAGTTAAAGTTTATTCAAATAATAAGTTTAATAAAAAAATTAATAATTTAATCAAGAAAACTTTAAAATTCTAAGTAAAGTAATAGAATAGAAAATCTTAAATTAAACAAAAGATTTATTAAAATAATATAGTAAAATAGTATACTATTTAACAATTTATTAAATAAATAAATAAAAAATAATAGTATTTTTATAAATATAACAATATAAAATAAAAAGTAAAAATGGATATTGGGAATCAATAGATGTAACAAGATTAAAAGGTCAACACATTTATAGAGACAAAAAAATGGATCAAGATATCAGGAAATTGGTTATATCAAGTATTATTAAAGGAAGAAGAATTAGAAAATACGATACTTAAACAGGTCCTGCGAGATGGGATAAAGTATGGGATAAAATGGTTGGATTTTAATCTCTGTCAAAACTCAAAAGAGTGATTTGCAGGCAATGATGTTAAAAGTTGGAAGGATATTTATCTGAACTCCTAATGGAGCAATAAATTACTTCTGAAGTTGCACTTAGAAAGATAAAATAACTAAAATAAGTGAGTTAATTAAAGAATTAGCTTTAGTGTCTTATATTATATGTATAGCTTATAAATATTTAATAAAGCATATGTATCTAGCCTGACAGAGAGCAAAAAAAAAATAATAATATAAAATAAAAACAAAATAGTAACAATAAATATAAAATTATCAGTTTTACTTATAGAATTTAGTATAAATTAAATTAAAAAATAAATATATATAAAATATTTTTTAAAAGCTTATAAAAATAATTAATTATAAACTATTTATACAAAGTAAAATAATAATTAAAATATTCTGTATATATAAATAAAGTAACTAGAATATAATAAAAGAAATTAAAATTAGTTTTAAAAAATTTAATAGATAATATTAAAATAATAATAATAATAAAAAACAAAGAAAAAAAAGTATAATTGTTAATGGACAATAGAAGAAAGAAAGAAAATATAGATAAATAAATCATTAAACTAGTAGAACAAACTTTATATAATAAGTTTTTATATATAATTAATTGAAAATAATTTTATTACAAAAATTATTGTTTGACATATTATAAAAAAAATGAAACTAAAATAAGAAAATATATATTAAAAATATAAAAAAATTTTTGCAATCAGATTTATAAACAAGTTAAAATATAAGATAGAAAAAAATGTTACAAAAAATTTCTGAAATTATAAAATGATAAAAAAATATAAAAAAAAAAAATATCAAAAATAAAATCTTTACAAAAATCTTAATAAATAAAATATAATATGATATAAAGTAATTAAAGTTTTGAGTCTTCTGCAGTGGTGATTTACGGGCAATGATGTTAAAGGTTGGAAGGGTATTCACCTGAACCATTAATGGAGCGATAAATCACTCCCGAAGTTGCACTTAGAGTTTTGGTATATTAAAACAAAATGGTGACGAGTGAGTTAGGTAAAGTCTTAGCTTTAGCGAATCATTTAAAATGTACAGTATACAAACGCTTAATAAAGCACACATACCTAGCCTGACCTAGGGTTAAAAAAAAAAAAAAAATAAAAGTAAAAAATATATTTTTATCTGCAATAGTAATCTATAGGCAATGATATTAGAAGTTGGAAGGGTATTTATCTAAACTCCTAACGAAACAATAAATTACTTCTGAAGTTGCACTTAGAAAGATAAAACAACCAAGGTGAATGAGTTAGTTAAAGAATTAGCTTTAGTATCTCATATTATATATACAGCTTACAAATGTTTAATAAAGCATACATAACTAGCCTAACAGAGGACAAAAAAAAAAAAAGTAAAAAATATATTTTTTATATAAAAAAAATACTTTCTGCTAATCCTTCTTTTTTTAAAAAAATTTCATTTTTGATAATTTTTGAAAAAAGAACAAGACACACTAAACCTGACTTAACAATATCAACAAGAGCTAGTAACTACATAATCCTTCTCAAAAGATACATACAAGATTTAACAAACAAGTCAACAAATAGAAAAGTATATACTTTTCACAATAGTATTATACTCTAGAAAAGAAAAAAGACAAAAAAAAAAAAAAAATTAAATCAAAGGACCCAACATCAACTCTTCTAGTTCCTAATCAGATCACTGTAGATTAATATTTTTCTAGACATTAGAAAAAATCTTTACAATATAATAGTTTTAGCTGATAAACTAGTTAAAATCCAAAAGTTACAAAAACCCAAGAGGATATCAGGAATTTAAGAGCATAGCTAAAAAACATAGAAAGCAATTCAATTGCAATATATAAACAACAGATACTTAATGTAAAACATATACATGTCCTTATAGTATACTCAAATAAAAACAATATTTATGTAATGTATTTTTTTATACAACAAACATAACACATATCTAAAACTCATCAACAAAGTTATATCTCATACAACCAGTTATCATATACTGATAAATAAGGAAATAAACAATAGATAAATACTAAATAACAAATAGGTAAACAATCAGTAAATACATGTTTATTTTATATTAATTAACTAAAATATAATAATAGTGAATGAACTTACAGGTTTGAAACCAAAATAACATATTTGATAAACAAGTAAACAAAAGTAAATCTGTCAAAACAATATATTCAATAATAAAAATATGTTATATAATATAAATAATACAGTAGCAAGTATGAATAGAGCTCAACATATACTACAAATAGTAAACAAAAAAGAAGAGGATATAGTTGATATCTTAGTCAAGCTCTTACAAAAATATGATAAGCATTAAAAGCTATAGGCCTTCCAACAACTGTTACAACAATTAGGAATCAAATTTTATGAAGAAGTAGTCACATCACCTGAAACATATATAGTCTTAGAAAGTATTATTTCCAAGATACTAGGAATTAATGAAACAATATTTTACAAAGAATGAATCTTAACTTAACACTTATTATATTTTTGGCAACTGGTAAATGACAATAAAGAAGATCTTCTTCAATCCTATATAAAAGATAGGTTTCTAAAAATTATCAAAAATCCAGAATAATTATATAGACCCAAACTTCAACCAATGAAAATTATCGAACAAGTAAACTGTGATAAATAATAGATAATGAAATCACAATGACATAGCTTATGAACAAGAAGAGTTAGATTCCCTAAGGCTTCAAGAAAAAATCAAAAGCCACTGTATAAGTGAACATAACTTGTATACTATTAGAAATAGGAAACTAACTTTATCAACAAATCCATACTTTATAAAAAAAAAAGGGAACTATAGATTTGAAGTGATGATAACTAATATTCCAAAAGAGTCTGAAAAAGAAATCAAGATTTATTTAAACAATATACTAAAATTGTCATAAGAAAAAAGAAACCTTCTGAAAAAGAAATTTATTAATGGAAATAAATAACCAACCTTTTGGGTACAAGAGAAAAAAGATGTCCTAAAATGTATAGAGGAAACAAATAAAAAAGAAAACAACTTTACTATTTAGCAAATAACTTCACAAGCCATAAATAATATACATAAAACTAAAGGAGATCTAAATAAAAAATCTTCTATGAAATCAAAACTGAAGAAAATACTTCTATCTGATATGACTGCTTGATTTATGTGTTCAAAAAGTGAGCAAACATTATATAGCTAAACACCTAAAAAGATATGGAAAGGTTCAAAACATCTATATCTATAAGATAAATACCAAACCTAAGGTTAAGATATACTGTATATCAAGTGACACAAATATTTTAACTTCAATCCAAAAGCAAAATGGATAACTCCAATCAGCATAAAAATGTCAAGAGCCATTTTCTCAAAATTAGAATTAAGTAATAAGAAAATCAATGATATTTTAATTGAGAGAAACTATAACTTATTATGACTTCTAGGTACAAACAAAATATATACTAGTTTGATAGTTAGAATATTAAATGACACTCAAGCAAAAGCATACTATATACCTAAAGATTTCTTTACATATAAAAAATAGAACTTTACAGTAGTCTGTTTTGCAACAAAAGAAAATAAAGATAATGCATGCAAACAACATATTTTCTTATAAAAATTATGTCTTTCTTAAAGTGTCAAATATTCTATTAACTTAAAAAAAAAGAAATCTAAAAGAGTAATTAAAAACCCAAGAGCAAGATATGGATATATAAAAGTAGAAATAGATAAGGATTTAATTTCAGATATAACATCAGACATTGAATCCATAAAATTTATCTTTACCTTTAATGAAAATCAGAGCTAAACAAATCAAAGATGAATTAGAGATCACTATAATAGAAGGATATGACAAAAAATCAATAACTCAGTAGATATCCTGCAACAAGAAGTAATAGGGAACCAATAAATCAAAGATACAATCACTATAGAAATATAAGAGATGAGTCAGAACCAGAAGTAGAAGTTTTACAAGATTTCTTAAATCATATTCTAGCAAATATTAAGAAATTAAATAATAGAATAGATAGATTAGAAGAACAATCAACCTTCAAAAGATCTAAATATAGTAACAAAGGAGTAAACTATTTCTAAGTAATGATAGGTCTCTAAAGTATTTAGTATATAAAATTTTGCAGATCACTTATATCCCTTTTTAAAAAACAAAAATTTATAGCTCTTTACTTTAATAGAAACAAAAGTCAGGAAATATTATAAATTAATAATTTGGATAATAAAGAACAATTGTGGTTAATTTTTTAATAATATTTTCTAATGAGTGACATTTGACTTTTGTTCCTGCCTTTCTTTTTAGGGACCTATCTTTACTTCTAAGGCACATCAATTGTTCATAACAATCATAAGGAGCTAGAGCCTAGTTTTTTTCCAATAATTACAATAAACAAAGGCAAAAAATGATCAAATAAGCACAATAATATAATAGAATATAATAATAATTTAGATATAATATTATTTTTACATGAGGAACAACAAACATTTTTAAATCAAAAAGTTCAAAATAAAATAATAGAAACAAATAACAAAGAGGATACAATTTTTAATAAAGTGTTAAGAATAGGTATAAATAACATTAGAGGTATTATAGATAAGACAAATCAACAGAGTCTTATTGAGAAAATACAAGAATAAGAAATAGATATACTAGGATTATATAAAACAAAGTTAACTTAAACCAATGCATAATAGATTTTTAATAACTAAAAAGTCTATAAACATTTCTATAGTACCAATAATAAGACACTATTTGAAATAAAAAAAAAAAAAACTCTTTTCTGAAAAATTCCAAACTGCTAAAAATTTCCTTATAAGGCAATTATACAAAAATCAACTTGTCCCTGCTACCAAGTAGCCATAGTGAGAAAAATATGGCCTTCTTACAAGAAACCAGAAGTGACAAGCAACTAACAACACTGGACTACAATGAAAACAGAATAACAAGAAACAACGGAAGAATTATGAAACCCAAGACAACAACCCCCACTGCTCAACTTAGACACATTCCACTCGACACAAGAACAGTGACCCAGAAAAAGACATCAGAAAGAGTGATAGAGAAAGGAAAAGAGAAGGCGGAGTTCTTTGTACCAGGCTGCGTAATAGAAATGGAGGTGACAACTCAAACAACAGAACCTACAAGGGCTAGGGAGCAAACAAGACCATCAACCCCCATCATCATTACCACTATTAGCAATCCTGACTCTCATATACAACTGGTCCAGAACTTATTCTTAAATATTACTAAACAAGCAACTTTCAGTTATGAAGAAGAGTTTCAAGGGAACACACAAGAACCATTCAAAGACACAGAATTTTCACAGACCAAAAGACCAGGAAAAGCCCTCATTGACCCAGACCTAGTTCCAGGGCAATCACAGGATGAGAAAATAAATTTTAACAAGAAAAAAATGGGGGAGTTACACTCCCTGAAACATGTGCGATACAAATATCCAACCGGTTACCCAAAGATCGCTGCCATTTTTGATAATCAGAAAGATTTACACAAGGCATGTGAGATCAACATCACAGACAATAAACTTGTCAAACTTAGAAGAATCGCTCACCCAGGATCACACGAGAGCAAGTCCTGAACCATCAGAGTATGGGACATCCCACAACACTTTACCAAAACAGATCTAGCAGAGTTCTTCGACAATCAAATCAGTATTGATTAAATAACCATGTAAAAAGCATGCCCCTTCCAATCAGCTAACATCACCTTTACAAATATGTCAGACTACGTTGAAATCAGTCGGGAGTGATCAATTGGATGCGGATATCACTCTTGCAGAATATTCCCTTTCTACAGAACACACGAAATCAAACAAGAAAGAGAACATTTCAGTACAACACTTACTCAACTACTCTCCAATACAGCAGTCTCAGATCTAGCAGTAATCATCACCAGCACGAAAGCAAAATCATGTTACATCCTATGGGATAACAACAATCAGGCCAAAAGACTTGCCATCTTCACTTTCGAGACACAAGAAGCCCTTCAAATGGCAAAGACAACTGCACCATTGATCGGAGAAGTACAGACACAATGGGTCAATCGTGAAACCAGACTATGTCCTTATGCAGCTCACCAGAATACAACTGGTCCTTATGCCCAGAGAAACCAGAAGTCACATCACTCAGACAATATACCAACCGATCCAACAACTCAAGAACTCCACAAAGAACCAGATCCACGATCACATCAAACCATAGACTCAGGAGCCCCAACCACTTCAACAATCCCAGAAGCTATGCAAACATTGTCAAATATGGGAGTAACACTAACAACTACCCTGCAGAAAAAGACCTCTATGAACTACTCCTCTCCTTGAAAAACGAAATTCAGGAAATAAAAGTTTCACTTAGAGATCTAGATGAAAGGATAGATGCTCTAGAACAGATGTGCCAACAGATACCCAGAAAGTGTCAACGAACTAATGAAAGAACTGAAAGAGAATCCAGCAGACAAGACAGAAACAGGAATGACCCCAAATATCAATATCCAGGACATCAGAGCATCATAAGAAGCATATCAGAAACAACTCAACAAAATGAGCTCCACTATGGAGGAAGCAATTAACCTATTCAAACTTTTACAACCAATAAGCTCATTAGAATCCAACTTATCACAATAAAATGACAGGAAAAATATCAGGGAAAAATCCAATAGGGATAGTAGGATCAATTGACAGCAATACTTCAATATCAAACTGAATCAACAAATATAGCAAATACCTTAAACACAGACAACAACACAAGCAACTGATGGAAGATCGGTACAATAAATGTCAGAGGCATCAATGAAGAGAACAAACAAATCGCACTTACAAACTTCGCAAAAGAAGAACAATATGACATAATAGGGATCACAGAAACATGGCTACCACACAACCACAGATGAACAAAGGAAGAAAATGAATATGCAATATAGACAACAAGGGACACAGAATATCAAACAGGTACAGGAGTTGGAATAATCATAAAAAAAGAATGGGCAACACACATATATAAATCTGGAATTTGGCAAGACAGAGACATCTACATCGACATGGCTTTCAAGGCAAAAATCAAGTACAGAATAATCGTGATCTACAGCCTCTCCAACTCTACACAAAGAAGAAATAAACACAACTTGGTTCAATGGCTGGAGCAAATCATTTAGTAAGCAACAAACAAAAACTTTTTTATAATAGTAATGGGGAACTTCAACAAAATAGTCGATAATAAGCTAGACAGAACCACAAACAAAAAGAAGCCAGGCACACACAACAGAGAGATAATCAACACACTTATCACCCTCGACTTCACCGACACATACAGATACCTAAACCCATATATAAGAAGCAACACATACATCAGGAGCAAAAGTATATATGGCAGCAGACTGGACTACATATGGATATCAAGACTAATGGCCCAACATATTATCAGCACATCACACACATCACTGATAACAACCATAGCTACAGACCACAAGATGGTTACAATCACTATCAGCATTCCACACCAACATTGGAACAAAGTTGCAAACAGGAAAAACAACAACACGAAGTAAATTGATTATGAGAACTCATACAATAAACAATGAAATAACTTCAAGAAGGCAGTAGAGGAAAAGGTCACACTACCTCCCTCATGCAAATCTCACACATTGGAAGAGCTTTAGAACCATTTCAAAAACACATTGCTGGAAGCTAACAAAAGGCACCTCAAGAAACGAAGAAAGAGCAGAATATCAAGACAATTCACACATCCAAATACAGAGACAGGATGAGGCTCACACTCTTAATAGGGAAGACCTACAGAACATACAAAAGATACCTAAAAAACAACATGCCAGATGCCGTAATAGAGGAAAAGTTAGTAAGGATGATAGGAGCTATAAACAAAAATAGAGAGAGAATAGATAACCCACCAATTAATAGACACAACACCTCCAATACTCACATTCAACAGTATCTCTGGTTAAAGGAATTACAAGAACTTTGGAAGATAGAAAACAAGATAGCTCAACAAGCAATAAAAAGGGAGAAAACAAAGATAATCAATAATAGAATAGAAAAGTATTTCAAACTCCTACAAGATCAACCAAGAAGAATGATATATAGTATACTAGATAGGCCCCACAGGAAGATAGACACAAGCAGACTGATCGAACATACTGGAACAGAGGAGACCACGATCATCACAGACCCAAATGAAATCAAAACCAAAGTTAGAAACCACTTCAAGGAATGGACCTGACACAGGAAGACAGCAGACCTACACACCTATCCAAACTGGCTCAACAGATATGTACCAATCGAACATATCAACCCAGAATGGTATGACCGGTGCACAACCAGGATCGATATCCAAGAAATCAAAGAAGCAATCCAAGCAAAAAACAAACATAGCGCACCAGGATTCATAAAAATACCATACATCGTATTAAGAAATCTAGGGCCTAAGAGTCTCCAGCTTTTAGAAACAATCTACAATCAGATCATAGAAACAGGAAAAGTTCCAGAGGAGTGGAAACAAGGAAAATTTATTCAATTCCTAAACCTAAAAACTGGATGGGAAACATTAACATCACACGATCAATCACTCTTCTAGAAACAACAAGAAAAGTTTTCATGTCCATATTTAACAACAGAATAGCAGCAACACTGAATTAACATCACATAACATCAAGAAGTAACTGGGCAGGACTTCCAGGTAGTAGCACGCAATAGCCAATACACATAATGAATAACCTCCTAGAAGAAGCAAGAGAAACAAAGAAAGAGGCATGGATCTTTAGCCAAGATATAAGCAAGGCATACGACTCAATAAACAAAGACATGATGATACTGGCACTAAAACGAATCAAACTTCCAGGAAAAATTATCAACATCCTAGAAGATATCCTAACAGATAGACACAATAAAGTTATCATAGCATATGGGTATACAGAAGAATACAAAGTTCAAGATGGGATCAATTAAGGAGATACCATATCCCCACTTTTGTGGAGAATCTTCTATGATCCCCTGATACAAGAAATAGAGAATAAAAAGATGGGTTATATAATGAAAGTGACATGGAGCTCCAACCTTGCTATGGACGATAACAACAGAATATCTTAACACTCTAGATCACAAATGATCACAGCAACAGCATATATGGATGACACCACCTGGTATGCCTCAAACAGATCTAACATGCAAAGTATCTTGAATACAGCATCAGAATTCCTCTACATCAATAACATACAGGTGAATGGAGACAAGTCATCACTCATCTGTATCAATGCGGACAAAGACGATTAGGTACAAGAAGTCACACTGGCAGGAATCAAGGTTATACCCTTGAAGAAAAATGAAACAGCCCATATCCTAGGAGTATGGATATCAGAGGACAGGAAAAAACAACATCAAAAACAACTTATCTGGGAAAAAATTGACAACACAATGAAGCTCATTAGATAGAAAAGAATCACAGATAAACAGGCATGATACATAATCAATCATGTATTATATCCAGCAGTTGAGTACCTCCTTAATAACCTGGCCCTATCTGAACAAGAATGCAATTGACTCAACAGCAAGATAGTTAAAACCTTCAAACACAAAACCAATTTGCCCAGGACAGCCCCTAATGCCATTATTCATACAGACTTTGGATAAAAACTTTTCAACATGTGGGACAGACAGGTCATGTTGCATGGAAACAACTGGAAAAAAAGAATCAACGGTTCAGACATATGTAGTAAAACAGCATGGATCAGATTGCAACAACTTCAGAACTGATACTAGTCAAATGTATCAATTCTAGAGGATAAATACCTATTCTGAATCAAAAAACGACAGAATCTCACAAATAACATTCTCAACATGCTCAAAGTCCAAGGTATTACTTTTGAGATCACAAACCATACAACAATCTGCACTGCACTTAGTGAAGGAAAGACAGCAATCAAAAATATCATCTCAAGCAAATGGTATGACAAAAACAGACAAGCTTTGAGAAAAAGAGGAATCCTATTCAAGGAACAGCTTATGAACGATGATCTATCAAGATCTCTCATATGGCAACAACTCAGGACAAGAAAAGGAAGACAAGGCAGGACTCCTGGATGGTTCCAAGACTTATGACAAATCATATGTATAGATCCAAACCAGAACTCTTATACAAACATAGCGGAATCTCCTACTAGTGATATCAATAACAACTTCCGCAACAATACCCCAGTTCTTCTACTACAAACACAGACAACAATTAAGTAGATAGCCACAGAATCAGATGGCGAAATTGCAATCTACAAGAAAAGGAGAATGACAGATTCAGACAAAGTCATAGCCAACCATATGATATCATTACCATCAACATCCCCTCTCTTCAAATGCAAAAGATATAAAAAAAACAATCAACAACTGAGAAGCCAATACAAGGAACAAAGTCAATATATTGCAGAGCTAATAAGGGCAAGAACAGTAAATGTAACAGTAGATAAAAGTTCAAAATCAGCTGGTTTCCAGAAAGATTAGCCAACAGAACAGCAACACATGACAAACAGGCTATGCTCTACTTCTAAGGGAATTAAAAAAGCACTGTGTGAGAGAATAGCAAAAACAAAACTCCAAGAACAATACCACAGCTCCATATGGATCCACTCTCAGAGACAATGCATCTAATACACAGTAGATTAATGGGACATTCAAAACTTATAGAACAGCTTTCAACCATAGCAAAAGACCTGAGTAAACTAAATGATTTGTAGATATACATAGACGGCTCTTTCACTAGAAACTCAGAAAGAAGCAGAATGGGACTAGGCTGGATCGTAACTACCAAAGAAGAAAAACAAGTAGCAAAATTTCAAGCAAAAACATACGATACCCTTTATCCACAAGAGCAGAACTAATGGCTATCATGACCACAATAAGCACCATTAGCATCAACAAAACAATCACAATCCTCACAGATAGTTAGGCAGCAATCAACATACTAAGAGAGCCTCCAACACAGAGGAGATACCGAAGGAACACACATCAGCCAAATCAAATCCTCAGTAGCACCATTAGGGACCTGACAAAAATAAAAAAACTTACAATTATCTGGGCAAAAGTCAAGAGTCACTCCGGCATCCTAGGCAATGAAAAGGCAGACCAGCTAGTATCGACGAACCTAACAAACAAACCCAAACACACCATAACAATAAATATAAAAACTTCTACATTAACAAACATACTTACCAGATGGAACCAAAAACAATATAATATCAAAATCAAGCTACTAATGAGACAAATTCTTAAAAACAAATAGGCAAGTAAATGGCAAACACTACAAAGAAACCAGGATTGGCTGAACCAGAAGAAATCTTAAGAAATCCATTGGCCTATGACTTTGGAGCTCCTAATGCCAACAGCAATCACAGCATCATCAACCAATATGAGAGACTATATGGACCGATCATTCAGAATTAAAACATGGATGGAAGAACTACCTACTATGGACAAACTAAATAAAAGATGTCCTAATATTTATCCCAATGATAAATGCAAAATTTGCAAACAGTACAGAGAAACAAATGACCATATCTTTCAATGCGGCACAACACTAATAAGACTTCAAGAAAAGCTCATACTGGTCTTGACAGTGAAATATGCAGCAAGAGTGGAAGGTAAACAAACAGAACCAATCCAAAACAAATGGAAAAGAATACCAATAATACAGGAACACAAGGAAAACAGTAATACAGAGCACCAAATCGAATGGAAGGATATAGTTAGGGGAGTCATAACACATGGCATGATACAAATAGCAGAAACCATAACAAAGGATAGATCCAGAGCACTGGAAGCAATTCGAGAAGCAACACACAAGTTCTGGCAAGCCAAACGAGAAGCCTGGAAACTCAGATGCGACATCACAATAGAATGGGAAAAAAGTCAAAACATAAACTAAAAACTTAAACACCTGAAGAAGCGAGCCAACAGTAAAACAGACAAGAAACAAACTATACCATGAAGCCCGGACTCACTAACAACACAGGCCATCAGAAGCTTCAAGGCTGATCCGGAACCAGAATAGGCCCAAATCGATCTTAAGAAACACCTAAAGGACAGGTTCAGGGAACTATATATAGAACTAATGAACATCATAACAGAAAAAATATTGAAAAACAGCTATTTTCCTTATTTCTTCTTTTTTATCAATATTAGTGCTAGTGGAGTCTTGCCACGCTAGCGCCCACCAAGGTGGACTACAGCAAGTCACAGGGTTTCTAGTAATAGAATACTGAGTCATAATGTTTTTTTCCTTTTATAAATATATAGACTCGCAATTAAATTTGTGTACATAAGCCTGTATTAATGAATAAATAAAAACTCAATGGCAGGATTTCGCCAGTTAAAAAAAAAAAGACATCATTTGAAATAGGAATTAATTTTTTGATTAGGAAAACCTGGAAAAAAAAGTAGCATCAGTAGAAAAAGATGATAAATAAATAGTTACTATTAACCTGCTTAGGAAATAGAGAAAAATTTGTATTATACAAATCTACATTCCATTGGATAAAAAAAGAAATAAAAGATATAAAAGAAATTAATAAGCCTTATAAAAAAAAGTATGGACTAGGTTATTTTACAATTGTGATAAGAGATTTTAATGCAGCTTACAATCCATCAAAAAATAGACAAACCTCATCTAAAACTATGTTTAAACTATCATGACATCCCAAAATTCTATTGTTCAACTTCCTAGATAAATAGAGATTTATAGATATACAAGCTATATAGGAAGGTAAAAACAAAACTCTGATAAGATAAGACTCCTCAAGTAGTAACAAAATACATTATATCTGGATATAATATAATTTAGCAAACTATTCTTACTTCGATTCAATAATCAAGATATAAAAGATATTATGGAAATAACTATACTATGCTAGTAATTATACTTTATAACAACATCCTGTTCACAAGAAGTGGAGTCAATAAACCTTTCACAAATACTCAAAAACAAATAGACATAAAGAAATCATTCTCTTTATAATGAAAAACATATCAAGAAAGTCTGATTTATAAGTTTAAAACAATACTCAAACCCATGCTATAGAAAGAACCTAACCAAGAGGAAAGGAAAACCCATATAAACAGGCATTGGTAAACTTTTGAAAAACTGCTATGTAAAACAGCATTCAATAAACTAGCAACTAAAAATGTAGCTTCACATGAAGAAAGAAAATATAAGTACAACCTCAAGTTTGTTAAATATAAAAAAGACTTATAACTAAAAAGATTTTTTAACAAGACAAAAACATCAAAAGACATAGCTAATCTATAGACTCTCAGCTTGACTATAGAAAAATATAATACTATTTACAAGTCCAACCATCAGATTGAAAACATCTGTATTCAATATAGTATTTCCAATATGTTCTAGAGAACCTTAAAAAAAGATATCTAAGATATGATAGAAGGATTAAAATTTATATATCAAAGGTTGAAAGTCAAAAAGACAAGGAATATAATTAAAGCAACTCTAGAACAAAGGTGTGAAGATTTATGACATAATAAAAGAAAAATAGTTAACTCTTTGACAAATTGAGTAAGAAGCAAGATCATACTTGATAGAATGAAAGTTAAGAAAAATATGTATTACAATACAAAAAAGTGAAATTGAAGAAGAGATTAGGAATTATCATATAGAGGCATTCAAAAAACAAAATTCTAGTTATGACAGTCTACCAAAGGATTGTAAAGATAAATACAAGTCCAAAGAATTTATGCAAGAAGCTTGGTATAAAGAATTACTTGAACCAATCTTCAAAGAAGAATTAAGTGAAATATTATTTATATTTCCAAATAATAAAGCTCTAAACAGATCACAAATTAGCTATAAAATTCTTAAGAAATTAAGTTAGAAAGAAAAGGAATACTTGAGAAGAATACTTAACAATTTTCTGAAATGGGAAGTTACACCAATTTATTGAAAACAAAGTCATATATATCCAATAGCTAAACCAAAGCCATGGGGTTGTGAACTTTCAAATACCAGACCTATTGTTCTATTAGAGGTCACAAGAAAATGTTTTACTAAAATCCTTATCAATCAAATGGGAAAATTTATAAAATAACAATATTTTCAAGGGTTCAATTATGCAGGATTACCAGGAGAAAGCATAGCAGAACTTATACAATTCTCAATAATATCTGTGAAGATGCTAGAGAAAACAAAAAGAAACTGTAGATACCTTTTCAAGATACAGTCAAAGTCTATAACACTATCTGATTAAAAATATTAGTTAAAACAATAAAATAAATTAAAGCTTCAAAAGGCTTTATTAAGATTATAATGTATCTATTCCTAAACAGAGAATTTTAAGATATATTTGAGAATGATCTTACAAAATCTATAGTAGTAGGAGATAGAATTGATCAAGGAGAAATCATCTCACTCTTACTCTGGCAAATTTTTTATAACCCCCTACTTTGCAAAATTTAAAATGATACTCAAAGGAAATACAAAATATCAGTTACCTAGAACCCTGATCTAAAAGACCATAATATTAGAAAGTTAGAATCAAGGCATGTGACTATAATCTTTATGCATAACATGACATAGATAGTAAGGTCCAAGAAAGATATGGAAAAATCTTGAAAACTGCAAGAGCTTTTTACAAGGCCAATGATTCCCAAATTAATAGTAACAAATCTATACTTGTAACTATTAAAAATCTCAATTTCTATCCAGAAGAAATATATCAGATACTGAAAAAGAATTAGTCAAAGAACTTGATAGAGTAAAACAAGTCAGATTTTGGGAATCTTAACTGGCAACCAAAAAATAGTAATTGAACTCAAAGAATGTGTGCTTAAAGAAGTTACCATAGTTGCTAGAATCCTGAAAAGCAAAAGAATAACTGATAAACAGGTTCTCTATATTCTAAACAGTGTATTAATATCTAGAATAGAATTTAGAATACAACATAATATATTGTCTTGAAAAATATGTAACATATTGACAGCAATATACAAAAAACTTTTCAAGAATAAAAGTATATTATGCAGATACATAATAAATAGTATAATTCATCATTCAAAAATTCCCAACTTGAAAAGTATCTGGATACTGCAACAAGAAAGTCAAATAATGGATTTATGTAATAGGTTAAATGATCCAGGACCAGTTGGAATTATAACAATTATTAGACTCAAGCAAGTACAAATCAAATATTGAAAGCCACTTAATTTATTAACTTGCAAGTCACTAATCCATCTATTAGACAAAGGCAACTTATCACTTCAAATAACTAAATTGGCAAAAGATATAGAGATAATCTTTTATAGTTGAAAATGGCAAAAAATATTTAAATGGAAGAAAGAAAATAGTTCAATTCAAGAATACCTTATACCAGAAGAATACAGAAAGGCTATACTATCTTTAAGAAATAATAAACTGATATATTTAGATCAGTTATTAGATTAGCAAAGTATGGAAATAAGAAATTGGTAAATGCTTTAACTAATATAAAACAAGAGCAAAAAATCTATTCCAGAGTGGTACCAGATCATAATCAAAAACCCCTCAAGTAAAAAAGTATAGCAGCTCACAATAATCTAAAAAGAAACTGTACAAAATGAAACTAAAACACTCCAAAATAAGTTCTAATCAAGACAAATAATATAAACTGTGGGAAGTATAAAACAATAAGAATAATCAGTTAATTTGAGAAAAATTAAAACAAGCAAGAGAGAAATATAATGCAATAGTGAAACCCTTTATCTGTTACAGTATTGATAATGATCAGGAGACAAAATTACAAAAATAATCTGGATGCTCAAAAGGAACAATATAAAACAATAGTTGCATTATAAAAAGAGATAAAGAAGGAATCTATACAATATCTTATCTTAATAAAAAAATATCTACTAAAAGAATAGGAGAATTGAAAATCTCTAATTCTAAGACAAAACTCGAGAACATAATTATAAAAGTAATTTATAAAGGAAAAAAAAACTCTTTCCACAAAAATTCTCAACCGTAAAAATTTTCCTTATAAGATAATAAAACAAAATTTTAACTAGAAACAAAGCCAAAGCGACTGGGGCTCCTCCCAGGAGTTCTTCCAAGTCTCGAGATAAGTTTACAATACTAGACATTGTCCTTTCAGATGTCTCGACCCCAAAAGTCTCAATAGTATATAAGCAAACTACAACTTCAAAAGTTTTTCTAACAAAGCCTGCCAACAAAACTACCATCCCATTTCTCCTAAACTGCCCTGAATAATGGCTCATCCCCACCTGCATAATCAACTCTGGTGACCTAGATGTCGTCCTAGTTAGCTTCACTAAAAAACATACAAAAGTATCTTCCCCCTCTCTTCATGTCTCCACCCAGAAAATGAAGCACCTTGACATCGAAACATTAAACATCTTCATGAACCATCAAATAGGATTCCACCTTGAAAAAGATGATAAAGAACTTGCCATTCGGGAAGTAGTCAAAAATACCCTAAATTACAAGCTACATTGGCCTTGGAACCGAATCTCCATCTTCACTGATGACAATCTTGGTACCTTCTCTCTCAAAAAAAAGGAAACACCGGCCCCCCTCCCAATACTCCAGTAGCACAAGACGATCCTCCCTGTACAATGGAAAATTCTCAAGGAAACAATCCCCCCAATGTGAATCAACAAACAAGTCACCCTCATAACACAGACCCCATAGACCAGCCTGAAATAGAAATAGATAAACATGACACGAATAATATAACAAACCCCTCCGATGATGCGATCAGCACCCAATCATGGGCAGATCAAGTGGACAGTGACAAAACTCAACAAGCTTCAGGAATCAACGTGCATCCCTCCACTTCAGGCACACAACCACCAGAGGACCAGTCAATAGAAGAGAGTCTTCCAGCTCAAGAGAACTTACCAATAACCAAGCAAGAAGCTATCAAAGAATTCTACGATAGCATCTTATCTTGCGAAAGAGAGCCAGAAACTATAGTGTCTTTGTTTATCAAGCTTAAAACTCTTCCCCGAATTTCTTTACCAAATACCACCAAAGCCCTTCTTACAAAAATTGAGCATCGCGATAGAGCCTTTTTTCGATCCTTCGCAAAAACTGAAACCATCAAAGGAAAACATCAAGTGGAATATGAAACAATCGAAAAAGAATTTCACAACAATTATATGAAGAAGCATAATATTGGATACATTAATTGAACAACAAAAAAGAAAATCCGCACCATTTTAAACACATTTATTTTCGCAACATTCCTTCGAACCTACGATTTTTCCACATTCAAATTCTGGCAAGTGGCTGAACTTTTAGAGTATGGCTTCAACTTCTTTATGGATCCAACGAAAGAAAAAGTAAACTACAAAAAACTTCTACAAGCAACGGAAAGAATAATCAAAGATAATCTTCCTAATCCACCAGAAAATCTAAGCAAAGTTCCAACAAATATAAAAATCAAGCTCTCACATGCCCTACTGATCCAATTTCCAAGTCAAACAGGCCCTATGGTGAATGCTTTAAGAAGTTTCTACAACTTTGATCTCTTGCCTACCAACTACTTCGTAAAACTTCCTGATATTCCCAGCGATCCCGCCAAACTCCCAGAAAAATGGCATGAAATTTTTCCCATTAGAGAACGGAAAAAGCTTAAATCCCTCGGCTTAATACTCAGAGAGCTCCGTGACAGCTTTTATGTTCCCAACAAGCTTCCTGAGAGCTACTTTGACCTGTCCCCACCCAAGAAGCCATTACCTGACACCTACCAAATGCTATTGCAAGAACTAGCAATGATGTTCTCAATTACCAATGAACCCCATACAATAAAAGCAGCTATAAAAGAACTACGAGACAACAACTTCGCAGTCAGATTCCTCCTTAACGATTACTTCATCCAGAAACTTCCCTTCCCTCAACCCCATTGGCACAGCAAAAATACCGGAATGAGCCTTCCGATTAAAGATCAGAAGCTGGTAATGGAGTTGCTCTAACAACTCCATCCCAGATACAAGTTTAGGCTCCCCCTTGGTCCTGAATAGATTGACCCATCACTAGCTCAATCTGATCATTCCATAATGCCAAAGGATTTCAACGAAGTAGCAGATAAACTGAACATTACACAACAAGCACTCCACAGAGAAAGTCCAAAGTTCCAAGAAACCATCCAAACCATCAAATCTCTCTATCGTGGTCCCGTCCCCCGGGAGTGGATCACTCCTCTCCTTCCTGACTTATCCACACTTGAAGCAACCTCAGAATATCTCAAACAAAAAAACATTACCCTTCAACTACTTCTCAAGGACGACATAGATTTATCGACAAATATTTCTACTCTCAAACAATACTTCTATTTCGACAAACTCCCTCAAAACTTTATTGTAGAGACAGAGCTACCAGAACCTGATGTAGCCCTGATACCAAATTTCTATTAATATGAATAGAGAAATAGATTCAAACCTTAGTCATTCCTTCGAAGTCACAAATTGCTCTAACACAATACCTATATCCATACATAAGGACGAAAATCTGAGTCATTCCTTAAGTAATGAGTATACAACTTCAATCATATAACCCTCAATCACTAGTCCCATACAACTTCCAATATCAAACACTATTCTAATGCCTAATAATCTCCTACAACCCTCAATAAACCCTCCTGTAACAAGACCTAACAAGCTCTAAAACTTAATAAATATAACTACCCTAAACATCCAAGGCAATGATGATTTAGCCAAACTAACTTATCTAAGCTCTTCAATAGGTAATAGAGAACTAATCTGCTGCTCTGAAATAAAACAATCGACCATGAAAACTTTTTTGAAAAAAATCAACAACATTAAAATTATCAGCAGTATACTAAACACGACTTCCAAAAATGGTGTTGCCATACTTATAGGCAAAGACCTGAAACCACATATCTTTAAAATCACCACAACCACCCAATACTGGACAGCAGTACATCTCAAATTCAAACCAAAGATCAACCTAATAGTTATAGCTTGCTACATCCCCCATGATAGCAGCAAAAGGAAAACAGCAGTTAACTCATTAAAATGCTTTATCCTACTGAACCAATCCAAAAATCTGATGCAAATCCTAGCTAGTGACTTTAACATGTACACAAAAGAGACCCTGCATATTAATGCCATAACATCTAAAGCAAAAAGACACATATACGATTACTTATGATCCTGGGTGGATATAGCTGAAGCCCTTGGTTACAACTCCGATTACACTTACTCAACCTCTATGAGTGCATCCAGAATTGACCAAATATGGATTTCCCATCACCTTACCAACAAAATTCTCGATTACAGATCCTTTCCAGCTCCTATTCTAATCGATCATAAAATGCTCAAGATTACCCTAAGCTGGTTTGAATATACAATCAGACTAAACAAATAAAACAGAATTTTTGACTTTAAAAAAGCATCCCCTGAGAATATAAGGAAATTCTCTGAAGAAATTGACATTACTCTCAGCCCTTATAATAATCCTACATGGTCATATATTATGGAAACCATTAAGAATTCTCTATCGAACAATATACCCAAGATTAAGGCTTTCACTCCACGAAAAACCTCCATTCCTGGGACAGTTCATTTCAAAAAACTGATCAGATCCCTCCTCAAAACACGTAAAACTGGCCACTTCATCAGCAAAGATGTTAAAAATCTTTACTTCCAAGTGAATAATACCCACAGCATCTTTCTTAAAGGAATCCAATGCATTACTAAAAAACTGAAAGGGGAGATTATCAACAAAACCAAAGAATGGAACCTGACTCAAGTGAAGAAAAATACCGAACGTAATCTATTAAAATTTTGGGAAAAACCAAAACAAGTGATTAAAGTATTTCTCGGCAACCTGAAACCCCAACTAGACCTCTTTCAGCTCAGAAATAAGAATAATATTATCACAGATGATATTGAAGAAATCAAGACTATAGTTTTAAATCACTTCAAGGAAACTCTGAAGAAAAGGCAGTTCATATTGCCTGAAGAATGGAAAGAAACATATGAAAATCTCCTGACTGACCCTAACCTTTACAACTCTACTACTACAAACTTCACGATAAACAAATTAAATCATACCCTAGAACAACTATCCAACAACAAGATACCTGGTCCCTCTGGTATTCCCTATGAAGCCTGGAAATTCCTCTCAACTGAAATCAAACCAACAGTTCTAGAAGCTCTTAACCATATTTACAACACTGAACAAATCCCTGATAAATGGAAGGAAGCAAACATCTGCCTCCTGTCCAAAAAGCTAATTTGGTCTCATAATATTGCCGACACTAAACCTATTACACTTCTAGATTCAGGAAGGAAAATATTCACCAAGATGATTAATACTAGGTTCGCAAAAATAATCAAAGACAATAATATTCTTTTGAAAGCTAACTTTGCCGGTCTTCCTGATCAAAGCACATTTGAGCCACTATCAATAATGTCATTAACAATAAATCAAGCCAAAAATACTAGTAAACATATTTGGATAGTATCATTCGACATTGCAAAAGCTTTTGATTCTGTACCACTCACCAGTCTTGACAAGGCCATGTCAAGAATAAAACTCTCCAACAAATTCAAAAACATCACCATGAAACTTCTATCTAACAGAACTACAGAAGTCAATCTTAACAGTTTCTCTACTGGAAAATTTCAAATCAATAATGGTATAGAACAAGGTGAAATACTAGCTCCCCTCTGGTGGATAATTTTCTATGATCTCTTAATAGCCAAACTGCTCCATCCCTCCCCGGAAATCAAATACAATGTCCTCGCATATATGGATGATTTAGTCCTAATGGGTAGTAAACACGAGAAGTTACAGAAAGATATGAACACTTTTGTCAATTTCTTAAAAATGAATAGAATTAAATGTAACATGGAAAAGACCAAAATGATTTATACAGATACAAGAACAAGTCTTAAAAGAAACCTCACTTTTAAGTTATTAGGAACTGACCTACATGTTTTAAATTACAAAGATTCTTTGAGATATCTAGAATGTTACTTCTCCAGTTTCAACTCTTCTTTAGCTACAATAAATCAACTAATTTCAGACACATCAGAAATTTCCAAAGCCATTATTCAAACGAAAGGATGGAACAGACCAATAGCTAAACAAGTTGCCCAATGGATCATACCTGCAAAAGTGAAATATGCCTTTCATATTTCTTTTCTCAATAAAACCAATCTCTCTATCATGCAGAAGTACCTAAATAGAATTTGTAAAAACAAATACAGACTTGAAAAAATTACCCCAGATCCTATAATTCTCTCCCCCTTGGGCCTAAACTTAGTAGGAGTAGAGGATAGACAAGAAATTACTCTCACCAAACTACTTCTGATAAGACTAAATAATCCAGTCACAAGAGAGACAACGTTAAACGTAGCAATTTCCATTCAACAATTAATAGCAATCTGGAAATGCCCTTTACACCAACCCAACTTCTTTAAAAACAACAGCTGGCTACTCGTAGCAGCCAATATAGCCAAAAAATACCAAATCAATATTTGCCCCGTCGACTGCCCATTGGAGCTTCACAAAAGCAACCTCTCCATAGAACTGCACTCACAAATTAACATTCCAAATGCTCTGAAAGCTGCACAATTGGATATCAAGACCCTTGAAGACATCCTAGTAAAAAATTCAACCCTCCGACTTGAATGGTCCCAGCTTGTTACTAGAGGAAAATCAATCAATAATGAGGGCAATATTAGAAAAGCATCAAAATAGTTCCAAGATATCAAGTTCCCTCCCAGCCTAAAAGAAACATCTTCTGCCATTCCTTGCCCTGAAAATCTCTTCTTTGCCTTTATAGAAAACCTCTCTCTTAAAATTGTTAAAAAAGTTGCTTACAAATCTGAAACGGCAATTACAGGCCACCTTTACTATAGAAATAACAACATTATTACACAATCAGACACTGAAATTTCTATTCCCCCTCAAACTAAAACATTATCAATCTGGGTTAAACGCAAAGGCAAATTAACAATTCTCAATCCAATTAACGAAATAATTAACATACTTATAGATACAATTCCCTTACCAATCCCTTCAATACTAATTCCAAATTATCCGACATCTCTCTTCTCCTCTCCCATATGGACTGTAACAATCTCTTCTCACATAATAAATATTATAGGAACCTTTATAGAACACTTCAAACCCATCGAAGACAAATCTCTAGCTTTTCTTTTAGCACTTAAATATATTTACACCAATGTCCAACCTAATGCAACCTTATCTATAACCCTTCCAGAGACCCCTAACCTTACGACCCCCTCATATATTAATAGACGAATCAAACAAACTTATAGCCAATACAAGTCTGATATCACATACCTTATTAAACATAAAAATCTCAACATTACCTTCAACCAACAGAAAGTAACAGCCCTCTCAAGTAATACTACTAAGACTCTTGATTGGAAGCACCCAACCTTTTCAACAACCCCTTCTATTTCTAATATTCCCTTCTCTAATGCCGTTACTTGGATAAAGACCATAATCAAAACTAAAAGACAACTACATGTTAGATCACTCAAATCTTGGATAGACAGACCTCTATATAAATTGGACTCAATTATTGTTGAGCAACACAAGCAACTAATCACAAATGAAAAATTTAAACTTTCAGCTATACTTACTTTTAGAATAAATATTCTCTGTCGCAACCTTCCAACCAGAGTAAAATTGAATACTCGATACCCCCAGGTCTATCCTAGCAGCACATGCCTCCATTGCAATTCTACCTCTGAATCCTTTGAACATATATTCTCCTGTCTGTCAAACTTTTCAATAATCAAGGAAAAAAGCAAAAGCATCATTAAGCTTATCCTAGAACTTATTAACAAAAGTGATAGCATTCAATCCAAGACTGACCTCAATGATATAATAAGTAACCTTTTAATCTCTGGACCCCTCCTACTAAACTGGGCAATAGGTATTATATCTCCAATCCCAGATCTTTCAGTAAAGCACAAAGGCACAATTGCAGCAAAGGTTTTAAAGATTATTTTCAAATACATCTGGATCTCCAGATCAGCAACTGCTAATACCTCCCCTGTAACAGGGATATACTAGAAGAGAACCACTCCCTATCCTCAGCAAAAACAATCCAATAAGAAAAGATTTCCACCTACTACTCTCCTTTTAGACTGCTTCACAAGATCCAACCCAATACAATGCATCAATAAAACAACAACTATATATATTAACAAAATTACTCAATTTAACAATCCATCCCCTCAAAATTCTTCACTGTTTATGGATAGAGCAATCGCTGTCCATCCTCACCCATTTAATAGGCCTCTTTAATCACTGAAAAAATGCGTGAGTACCTGCGTCTAAGTGAATATTTGTACTCTAGTACTAGATATCGATATTTGATGTAACCTTGGTCAAACGACCATAATTATATAAATATTTTTATAATTAATAAAGTTCTGCATCTATTGCTCTGTTCGCAGTTAAAAAAAAAAAAAAAAAGTAATTTATAAAGATTAGTACCCTTCAATACTTTTTCTTAAAACAGCAAAGTAGACCATATAGATATTAAAACTTGGGAAAAAACTATAATAAAAGAAACTATTAAAGAAGAAGTATATCTAAATCAGTTAATAGAAATACTTCAATGCAATCTAGGATCTAAAGAAAAGCTATCCTTTTATTCTAATAGATCACTAATCAATCATGGCAAAGAAGAAATAAAAATGGGTACTGTGTAGATTCAAATAAGAAATATTATAAGAGAAAGTAGATTTTAAACAGGAGTAGATAATTGACTTTTTTTTACAAGATCTGAGTTGATAACAATCCTAATTATACTCCTAGTAGTTTACATTAATAGTACAGTTGAGATTTGTACAGATAGTCAAGCTTGTATTACTAAATGGAAGAAAATGAAAAAAGAGAATCTGAAAAGAACATATAAGAGATGGCTAAAAGAAAAAAATCGGTTTCTATGGATATAAATGGTAAAACTAACAAAGAAAAAAACAATAAGCCTGAAGCTTATAAAAGTCAAAGTCATTTCAATAATCCTTATAATAAAGAAGCAAATGTCTTAGCCAAAGAAACCCTAAAACTCCTACTAATCAAATGGAGATATCTTAATTTCGATAAGATTATTATAAGATCAGATGATAAAACATAACCTTATATAATCCAATTAGACAGTTTATCAAAAATATGAATAAAAAATCAATAACCTATTAGTGGACTTAGCAAAATTGAATAGAGAAAAAATAGAGTCATCAGATCTTAAAACAGCAAAACTATACATGAAATTTAGTGTGAGAAATAATAAAAGATGGTTATACATGAAATATATTCTTTAAAAAATCTTACAAAATAAGCTTTCTCAACAAACTGACCAATAATAAACTACCAATATTATATAAATTGGCTATAAGAAGACCTGATTTATAGTATATAAGTAAATGAAGTATATTGCATATAGTCAACAGAATGAAATAACAGAACATTTGCTAAAATGTTCAACCTATAAGAATCAACTTTAAGAAGCATGGAATAAAGGAATAGATGGAACTCTCAGAAACTTTAAACAGCTTCTATAAGAAAAAAGAAAAGAGGCCAAGAAAAAAAGTAATAAACAAAATATTAATAATTAGAAAGAACTAGGAGAGTTTGACAAGTAGAACAGACTTCTACAACTAGTTAAGATACTCTAAGTTTTTGTGTTAGACTCATAAAAAAGGACCTTATTCTAGAAATGACAGATCAAAATATAATGATAAACGTATAGAAAAAGAAACTAAAAAATAGATAATAAAGATGCAAAAAAGAGTTTACAATCAAGTTCAAAAAAGAATTTGAAACACAGGATGATAAAAGATTATTAAATGGAAACAAACTTAGGGATTAGTAGAAAAGACAAGACAAGAAGACTCTATACTTTTTAAGCCAAAAAATTATATCCTTAACAAGAAAAGAACTATTATTAAAAAAAGGAAAACTAGAAGATAGAAGCCTCAAGAAGATTCTTATAAAAAGAATGAAGTACAAAATAAAGTGGTTGAGATTTTAAGCTCAGTCAGAACACAAAGAGTGATCTATAATAGTAACTTGCAGATAATAAAGTTGACAGTTGGAAGGGTTCATACTTAAACTACTAATGAAGTAATAAATTACTTATAGAGTTGTACTTAGAGTTTTAAGAAATTTAAAATAGAGATAAGTGAATTAGATAGAAATTTAGCTTTAGCAAAATATTTAATAATATAAAGTATCCAAATATTTAATAAAGTACACATATCTAGCCTGATTTAGAACAAAAAAAAAGAAAAAAAAAATAAAAAATATTTTTTTACTAATTTTTTAATTATATATTATATAAAATAGATATTTACAAAAAGTTTTATTATTTTTAATTACAATAAAAAAAAACTCTTTCCGCTGATCCTCCTTTTTTCAAAAAATTTCCTTTTTGGGTAATTTTCTTGAAAAAAGTGAACTAGTCTAAACACACAAGAAAGAAGTACAAAACCTTAGACCAAGCCATAAAACACTTGCAACATACTCAACTACATACA